>ML357705.1:0-69352 GCA_005239505.1 Nicotiana paniculata | reverse complement strand
GGCATAATACCCCAGGATTATATTTGCAACACCCGCTTAGTCTTCTACAAGACATAGTTGAGCATGATCAAGTACCATGAAATACATCACATCAACCGCACACTCCCTTTGCACCCACTAATACGCATATCACTCTCCAATCGACTCTCACAAAATCAGAACACTCACATGCAACTATTTAACCTAGTTTTTCATCGTGATACTACCCCCAAATGATATTTCTACTGCTACAACTACACAAAATAAAGCAACAACAACAGTTACACCTCCATCACCCCCAATACAACAAACCAGCTCAACCCCAAGCCTACACCACCAAAGCCAGCAGTCACCCCTAACATTCCACAACATCAACCTACCACCACTTACAACACTTCTACAATAGCTACTACGATGACATCACCTCCTATACCTAATGACATTTATCCAACACAAACACTTCACAATAGCCATACAACCTCCTCTGCTCATTTCTTGGTTATCCTGGAAGCACATCATGACCCTCAACATAATAATGGTGAAAATTGACCTCCACCCACTGAAATCCAGCCTGCCACCCATAAGATAACCAACCCTTCAAATACCACTCCACTACAGAATTCTCTTACACTAACACAAACTACTCCCCAACATACTCACACTGCAATTTCCACCAAAAATGTATCACCCACACTCTTACAGACAACACTACCACCACCACATACACCGACGCTACATCAACAATATCCACATCAACTACTATCATCACCACCCTCCTCCGCACCTCCTCATTCAACATCAAAATCCCCCACTTCCAACAGTGGATAGTACCGCAACCTGTTCCCCACACCATGCAACAACAACCTACTGCTCCACTGCCAACACTCATACCCATGCATCAACAGCCATACCTTGATCTTCAACTGCTACAAAACCATGTCACCCTCCTACTGGACACCTCGGAGGAGATGTCATTTTCAATGCACGAGGGCATTCCAACCCAAGCGCAACAAGATCAGGTAATGAACCTGATTCACCAACAAAATATCATCATTCTATAGCTGCAACAAATCATCACTCAATATCAACAATGGCAGACTCAAATTCTCCATCACCCTACTTATTGGGGTATACCCCAACAGACCAGCTATTGGCCATGGTTAGCTCCACAACAACCAGTGGAGGTGACTCACCCTCAATTACCAGGTCCTGCGCAGCAATAAGTGATCGACATATCGCACACCACCACCACTTACTCCACATTAGGAAGAGCCACAACAGGTAGAAGAAGACAACAACCTACCAGAGACTTTTATGGAATCAATGGTGCTGAACGACTTCCTAACAATCTCCATGCCATAAAGCATCGAAAAAAAGTACCTCATTTTCACCCTCCAGCTCTCCAAAAAACCTCATTAAATATACGGCTCGAACCCTTCTCCTTGGACGAGAGGTATGTGATACTTATGATCCTAATACTACATGACAATCTGCTGCCTGCAACACTCTACAACCCACATCATCTTTTGATGCACTTGGAACTTTCACTAGCTCCGAAAGGGAGCAACCCACACCTTGAAGGTCTCATGAAGATTATGCTTTGGAATTTTCGAGGAGCTTACAATCAAGAATTCAGCTGGAACCTGCGATTTCTATTAACCTGGAATACTTCGTCCATTTTATGTCGGACAGAAACAAAAATGGTGGATCATACTAATCTTCTCAATGATTTCAACTACACTGACCTAATCCAAGTAGCGGCACATGGACAATCAGGTGGCATAGTCCTACTATGGCGCGCTAACGAACTAATGGTCAACCCAGTCGCAGTTACAAGCCAGGAAATACATGCCTCCGTTCAGATAAATAATCACCTACTTGGTTTTTTTCATTAATTTATGCTAGTTATATTTATTCAAATCGTCAACTCTTGTGAAAAACTTAACAACTTGTCCATGCTAATCATAATAGTGTATGAAAATTATGTGGTGATTTTAACGAAGTATCTACTTCATCTGAAAAATTCGGAGGGCACCTATTAATGTTAAACGGTCTTCAAATTTCAATAATCTTCTAAATAACATAAATATGATTGACTTGGGGTTCTCAGGTTCACTTTTACGTGGACTAACAAACCTAAATTCAACCTCACTAATAATACTCCTAATACTATTATTATGGAACGCCTAGATAAATTCTTTGTCAATAATAAATGGCTTGAATTATATCAAGACTAAACTATTAAACACCTACCTCACATTCATTCTGACCACTTCCTCCTACTACTAAACTTAACTAAACCTTACCCTAAGCCTCCATCTTCCTTTAAATTCGAAACTATGTGGTTACAACATCCACAATTTCCCGATATTGTCACCCAAACATGGCTTAACCAACCTGATTATCCTACATGATTAAATTTTTTTACTGATTTAGCTATTCATTAGAAAAAACACAACTTTGGAAATATTTTTTACAAAAAAAAAAAATTCTAATTGCTCGATTAAAAGGCATACAATGTATACATCCTAATACAAATTTCATTACAATTTAGAAAACTAACTTATAACTGATTTTAACAATTTATTACACAGCGAGGAAGAATTTTGGAAATTAAAATCACGCATCCAATGGTTAAATGAGAATGACACAAACACAATATTCTTCCACCTTTCTACGATACACAGACGCATACGCAATCGGATACTAGTCTTCATGACAACATAGGTATTGAACTTTCGACACTAAAATCATTCACCAAACAATTATCAAACATTTTCAAGAACTATATACCACTCAACTAACCTCTTGCCAAAACGAACACATACCTAATTATTCAAATTCCCTCACAACCCATGATATTCAATCACTCAGCCATTCATTATCCAACGCTGAAATTCTACTGCCGTACATTCTTTCAAGCCGCTAAAAGCCCTAGGCCCGGAACCTCCACCCTATCTTCTTTCAAAACTTTTGGCCCGAAACACAATAGGAGGTCATCCACACTTGTCAACACATGCTTTCCATACTTCCACCATCCCCCGAAAATGGAAAAGGCCTAAAAATGCCACTCAACTATTGAAAATGACTTATCTATGCCATTTGTTAAAAGGTCGGTCTGTCCATGCCAGTACAGTTATACTTTTGGTCTATTCATGCCACTAACCTTATAGTTTTGGCCTATTTATGCCATCGTTCACTAACAGTTCAATTTTCTGGTTTTTAAATCGGAAAAGGCCTAAAAATGCCACTCAACTTTCAGAAACGGTCTATCCATGTCATCCGTTAAAAAATTTTCATTTCATGCCACTGTCGTTACACATTTGGCTCACCTATGCCATTATTGAACTAACGACACAATTTTTTTATTTTTTTTTAAAATTTAACGGTGAGTGGCATAGGTGAACCAAAGGTGTAACAACAGTGACATGAAATGAGCATTTTTTTAACGGATGGCATGGATAGACCATTTCTGAAAGTTGAGTGGCATTTTTAGGCTTTTTTCGATTTTTAAATAATAAAAATTAATTTTTCAACCCTGATTATGTATAATTAACCATGCCCAACCCGATAAAATCCAACCATATTTTAACCCAACCCCTAATTCTTTGTCACTGCTCAAAATCCAACTAGTCGTGATGGCACCTAACCCGACCCGCTAGGTAAGCCGATTAAGAACTATCCAATTTAATGAGATTTTTTTTAACAAATAAATGATAAAATAACTGAACCTTAATACATTTCCCAAGGACTGGTAGTACAAATCATGAACTTCTAAGATTTAAATTTTTACAAAATGAATTGAAATAAACACAACATCGGTTTCAAATAAATATAAATCATTGTAAAAATCACTGATTCGGTTTCAAACTGAACAATAATTTTTACAATGATTTGTATTTATTTGAAACCGATATTGTGTTTCAATTCATTTGTAAAAATCTAAATCTTAGAAACTCGTGATTTGTACTACCAGTCCTTGAAAAATATATTAAGGTTAAGTTATTTTAATATTTATTTGTCTAAAAAAAGCTCATTAAATTAGCTAGTTGTTAATTGGCTTACCTAGCGGGTTGAGTTAAGTTCCATCACGATTAGTTGGATTTTGAGTCGTGACAAGGAATTAAGGGTTAGGTTAAAAGATGGTTGGATTTTATCGGGTTGAGCATGATTAATTATACATAATCAGGATTAAAAGAAATGTAGGGTCAAGTAAAGACAAACTAGTAATATAAAGACACATGGAAAATGTGGGGTTAAAAAATTAATTTTTATTATTTAAAAACTAGAAAATTGAGTTGTTAGTGAACAATGGCATAAATAGGCCAAAACTATAAGGTTAATGGCATGAATAGGCCAAATGTATAATGATAGTGGTATGGACAGGATGACTTTTTAACGGATGACATAGATAATCCATTTCCGTTAGTTGAGTGGCATTTTTAGGCCTTTTCTGCCCCGAAAATTAATAAAACTAACATTACCCTGATCCCAAAAACAAATCACCCAGAGTCTATTACTCAATATAGATCGATTGCGCTTTGCAATACAATTTACAAAATTATTACTAAGATTATAGTAAATAGAATCAGACCCCTACTACCTAAGTTAATTAACCCAACACAAAGCAGATTCCTAAAAGGTCGTCGAGCAGCTGATAATGTCATTCTCGTTCAGGAAATTATACATTTGTTTCACAGATAACGGGGTAAAGTTGGCAGCATGATGATAAAAATCGACCTTGAAAAAGCTTTTGACCGCTTAGAGTGGTCATTCATCCAATTCTCACTTCAGCATCTACACTTTCCACAACCCTTAATTAACCTCATAATGTCATGTGTCACTACCTCTTCCATTTCAATACTTTTCAATGACACACCAACTCTTTTTTTTCAACCATCACGTGGTGTTAGACAAAGAGACTCTCTATCCCTTATCTATTCATCATATGTATGGAATCATTGTCCCGTATAATCAAACATAATGTTGATATTTGCCGATGGACACCTATACGCTTAAATCGAAATGCCCAACCTCTCTCACACCTAACGTTCGCTGATGATCTCATTTTGTTAGCACAAGCAACAAGGCCCAACATCACCAGTATTATCAAAATTTTTAATCAATTAAGTGTGAAATCAGGGCAACACATCAATTTTCATAAGTCAAAAATACTTTTCTCAACCAATGTAAATTCGAACCTTAGCCAATCTTTATCCACTGCTCACAATATTCCTCTTGACACCAATTTTGGTAAATACTTGGGTATCCCAATCACACTTAACCAACATAAATCAACAAATTATCAGTACATTATTGATCGAGTTACCTCGAAACTCTCCGGATGTCTATCAAAATTTCTTACTATTGCAGGAAGAACAACCCTTATTAAGTCTATTTTAAATTCAATTCCATTTTACATAATGCAAATTAATTTATTACCATCCAAAATCATCCACCAACTGGATCGCCTTCAACGTATCTTCTTATGGGGTTCATCTACCTAGAAGCGTAAAATTCACAATTAATTGGGATACAGTTACTTCTCCTAAATCGAAGGGGGGTTTGGGAATCCAAAAATTAGTCCCTAATAACTTGGCTATTATCACAAGTCTTCTATGGCGTAATTCACACCCTAGTAATTCCATATGGGCTAACATACTTTCCGCTAAATACAAACATCAGTAAAACCATACAAACCAATTGTTGTACGCAATGAACACTCACTCAAATACCTCTTACATATGGAAGAGCATGGCAAAGGTAGCTAAATATTGCCGATCAGGCACAAACTGGAATGTGGCAAATGGTAATCGCATAAGCCTTTGGCCTGATCATTGGAATGCAAATAATTTGTCACTACGCCAGCTCATTCAAGGTCTCATTCCTAGGCACGAACTGAATCAGTCCTTATCTTCCATTATCACCAATTCATCCGGGGACCTTTCCACCTTTCCTTCGTATTACCCTCACAAGTTCAATCTCTTATTGATAACACCCTTTTACACACACCTCAACAAGCGGAAGACATCCCTTATTGGCATAGTACCTCTGGTGGTACATTCACTACATTCTTTGCTTACTCATATATCCTTCATTTTGAACACCACTGGACGACTAATTTTACTCATAATTGGATTTGAAAAATAACTTCCCTACCCAAAATAAAATATTTGTTGTGGTTTCTAGCTCATGGGAAACTACCTACATCATCGCTCCTCAATCATAGACAAGTCACTAATACCACTACTTGTCCAATATGCAATAATGCAATGGAAAACATACCACACATTTTTATCCACTGCAAACTAGCAGCCACATTGTGACAACACATCCATATAACTACTCCATCATCAAACTATATCGACCGTTTGCACGCATTGTGTACCTCTCACACTCCAATCTCGATAACAACCAATATTGTTATACCTTCCTTTTTTTTACTCCATTGTTTTATGGCAAAATTTGGCTAAACTGTAACAATTTTTTTTTCCGATAATACTAAACACCTAATTGACCTCTCACCTATTATCACACTGGCAACACAAAGTGCTTACTTGACAGAAAAAACACAGATCTGCTAGGGAAGCCATCATATGGCATAAACCACAATCATCTCATTACAAATTAAATATTGATGGGGCCTATGACCCAACATCTCACCATTGTGGAGCAGGGGTTTTTTTTTGTGATGCCTCAGGACATTAGGACATTGGATCTATGGATTTGCGAAACATATACCACGTACAAATGCTCTCCAAGCTGAACTGTTAGCTCTTTACCACAGACTATCCATTGCCATTAGTCGTCGTATTCAACCTCTAGTTGTTGAAACGGACTCTACTCGAAATCCTTCAAACTGGTAGTCCAAAGTACTCACAACGTATTTTCACTTGTAGGTTGATGCTCCATGAACTGAAAGTGCAGCATCTTGGACACACGTTTCGAGAGGGCAATGGAGTGGCGGATGCTTTAGCAAAATTTGGAAAATCAACAATGGGTTCACCTCCACAAAATATCATGCTTTTTGCATACTTTCCTCCTTTTACTTTCATGCAATTAGATTTTGATGTAATTGGCACTAGCTCTATCCATTCAGTACACTCTCCTCTACTTTTAGTAATGTAATTTTCCGTTTCAGCAAAAAATAAAAATAACAAATAATACATATATATACATATATATAACACGAAGTTAATAAAGGACAGCTCTAGATGTAATTATGTAAATTTAAGTAATATCTTTCTCCATGATGGTGAATGTCTGGCGATCCATGACTTGATGTATTGAATCATCTTGAAATTTAAGTAATATCTTTCTCCATTTCATAAAGCTTGTCTCTACTTGCATAAATTTGTATTGATTCAATTTCTCTTCTTCCAATTCCTGGTCCTAAAAGGGTGGCAAACGGATGGGTCGGATCGAATATGAGGGAGATAACATTTTAAAGTTCTTAACACTGAAATCTCGTGCATCCTCCACAGCTTGTAAAATAGAAATGAGCATGACAAATATAAGAGGGAGAATTACATTCGACAGGTACTTAATATTATTTTAGATATTATATATGATCGATCCATACTCTCACTAGTAAACTAGCGTTCTTTAATTTAAAAAGGATTACAAAATGGTCAAGTCCAAATTACTTTGTTCTTTCTCAGTCTTCATTTTGTATTCAAGATACAGAGATTTTTCATAGACTAGTTTGGTGGTTCGTAATCTTATGGAGTATGCTTGGTATGGATTTGCTTTGTAATACAGAAGTTTGGGGTCACTAACCTTGCGATAATTTTTATTTGAATTGTTTTTATTCACTTGCACCACCATGCAACAAAAAACTCTAAATTTAGTTCTATGAATCCTGCAACATCTCTATTAACATGACTGAAGTGACCTATAATCCTAAAAATACGGTGAAGTTATATAGATATCATAGATGATCTTTCTTGCGGCGAAATAGCTGTATTATTTCTGCTACAGTTTGCTTCAGGTTTTTGTATTTTGTAGTTCTTTATGGCTTGCATTTTCTGGTGTATTTTCTTAGTTCAGGTTTTTACTGCTATAAACCCCTAGCTCCATTGCACTAACTTTTTAAGTTTTCATTGCTCCAAGTTTAGTTGTAATTTTGAAGCATCATTTTGGAGCTCCTTTAGATGCATTTTGTGGCTGATTTAGACATTTACATGTTTAGTTTGCTATAGATGAACTCTACTCTATAGAACCAAGTTTGAGTTCCGATTAGGAAATATTCATACGTTGAGGAATGTACTGATACAGGGCAAAGTAGTTAGTGATAGTTAATTTGTTATTTAAATCATAGTTAGCTAACTAGAGTACATAATAGTAGCTATAGTTGAGTTAGAAGTCAGTTAGTATAAATAGTATACTTAGTCGGTTAACTACTGTACAGTTGGATATCATTTTCATTCAATGGAACAGTGAATTTCCATTTCCAGCTCCTTCTTCTCTTCGTCTCCATTTCTTCCGTACCTTTCGCTCCAACTGTTAATTGGTTAAATTCATCAAATTGAGTGTTGGCTATAGAAGTTGTCTGAGGAAATGCTCTGAAATCTTCAGTAACTTGTTGAAAAGGATATACATCTTAATGGAAAACTACATCCCTACTCACAAAGATGGACCTTTGCTCAATGTTGTATAACTTGTATCCCTTTTGTGAAGGAGCATATCCCAGAAATACTAATCTTAATGCTCGAGGACAAAATATCAAGCTTATGCTGCCAAGGTTTCTTCGGAAACTGAACCAACATCCTTTTATGAAGCAACTAAGGATGTAAGATGGGTTGAGGCTATGAAGACAGAGATTCAAGCTTTGGAAGAAAATCAAACCTGGTAAGTTGTGACATTACCTCTTGGCAAGAAGGCAATTGGTTGAAAATGGGTCTATAAGATCAAGTATACAGCTTCCGGAGATATAGAAATATTTAAGGCTCGATTGGTGGCTAAAGGATATAGCCAGAAGGAAGGCTTGGATTATCAGAAAATATTTTCACCTGTAGTGAAAATGGTCACAGTTAGGTCTGTGATTGCTATTGCAGCTGCAAAAGGTTGGGTCTTGCACCAAATGGACGTGTATGATTCTTTCCTGCAAGGTGATTTAGAAGAAGAAGCATATATGCATCTGCCTCAGGGATTCTCACATTCAGCAGGAAAAGCACAAGTTTGTCGACTGCACAAGTCTCTGTAATGACCCGGTCGGTCGTTTTGAGAGTTAGCGCCCCGATCCCCTAATAATTGCTTCTCCCATGTCTATTTCTGCTTTTGGAACTTGTCGGAACGTTAAGTGGTGAAATTCAGAGGGATTTAGGACACATAGTCCTTAAATGTGAAATTAAGCTTTAGAAATCGGGCCGTAGTTAGAACTATGTGAAGACGGATCCGGAATGGAATTTCGTCGACTCCGTTGGGTGATTTCGGGGTTGGGAGCATGTTCGAAATGTGTTTTCGAGGTATGTAGCAGAGTTAGGCTTGAATTGGTGAAAGTTAAAATTTCGGCGATTTCGGCCGATAGGTGAAATTTTGATATCGGGCTCGGAATGGAATTCGATAAGTGAAAACAGGTCCGTGGTGTCATTTATGACCCGTGTGTAAAATTTGAGGTCATTCGGATGAGTTTTGACGTATTTCGGCATCGAATATAGATTTTAGAAATTTCATAAGTTCTTAGGCTTGAATCTATGCATAAATGATGATTTTAATGTTATGAGAGGTGTTTTGAAGGCTCGACTAAGTTCGAATGAGGTATTAGGATTGGTTGGTAGGTTTGGTTGAGGTCCCGGGGGCCTCGGGTGTGCTTCGGGTGCCCAAACGGGCAAATTTAACCTTAAGCTTATTGCTGGTTTTTCTTGTTTTACAGCAGCAGTCTTTTGTTCATCGCGATCATGTGAGTTCATCCGCGATCGCATAGGGTAAGCTGAGGCAGGCAAGAAATTTTTATATGCAATCGCACGAGCTATGCCGCGATCGCTGTGTTTGGGCAGTCTAGTCTCCGCGTTCGCATAGCCCATGTCGCGATCGAATAGAATACCTTAGGCAGCGGAAGTTTGGAGTATTAGTCTACGCGGTCGCGTGAAGCCAACACGATCACGTAACTTTGAGTGGATAAGGTCCGCGATCGCGATCGTGAGCTGTACGCTGTGTTCGTGTAGAGGAATTTTAGGCGCGTGTTGGAATACCCTTCGCGATCGCGACTAAAAGTACGCGATCGCATAGAGGAAATAACTGGGCAGAACATTTAAAGACCCAAATTCGAGGGTTTGAATAATTTTCACATTTTTGAACTTGAGAGCTCGGGAAGTGTGATTTTTGGAGAGTTTTGCACCTGGGCGACTTGGGTAAGTGATTCTACCCGATGTAGACTAATTTCCATGCTTATACTCTTTAATCTAGCCTTAAATTTGAAATTTTGATGGAAAAATTTGGGAAATATTGGATAAACTTCCTAGGCCGAATTCTTGAGTTTTGATTGGAATTTTGACATCTGATTTGAGTAATTCTTATATGGTTAGACTCGTGAGTAAATGAGTGTCCGGAATTTATAATTTTTACCCGATTCCGAGACGTGGACCCGAGGGACTTTTTGGGCAAATTTCCTAATTTCGCGTATTAGCTTCGAACTAATTAGCTATTTTGATTCCTTAAAGTGATATTTACATTATGCAATCGAATTGATTATATTTGGGCCACCCGGAGTAGGATACTCGTGGCAAGAGCGTGGTTTTGAGTTGAGTAGCACAGTCGAGGTAAGTGGCTTGCCTAACTCTGTGTTGGGGACTTCCCCTTTAGGTTGTTTTGATATTGGTTTGTTATATTGTACGTGAGGTGATGAGTGCGTACACGGGCCATTGTTGCTAAAACTCCATTTTTCCTTCCATGACATACATCATTTTTATTCCTATTTTCCTGTTTCATGAACTAACTGTGTAATTTAGATTAGGAAGGAGCATGTCTACCTGTTTTACTCGAATTTCTCCTAGTTGTCACTATGTGCACCATGTTTAGGTGGTGTTATCCGTACTCTTGCCTGCGATATTTTCTTGAACTGTTAAAATAAATTGTATCCGGTATTTATTCGCATTTGCATATTTAAATTGGGACTACGGACGAGATTCGCGGAGCTTTCCCCCTGTACTGCATTACATATTTAAATTGGGACTGTGGACGAGATTCCGGGAGCTTTCCCCCTGTACTGCATTGCATATTTGTTGCTGTGAGATAAGCTGCTGAGCCGAGGGCTCCCTGTTGCTATTTTCTTTTAACTCATTATTTCTACTGTTGTGCCTTAGCTTATTACATCTCTCTGTCAAATTTTAAAATGTTTTTACTATAAACCTCCAGTAGAGCCTTAACCTGACCTCGTCACTACTTGACTGGGGTTAGGCTTGACACTTACTGGGTACCAATTGTGGAGTACTCACGCCCTTTCCTGCGCATGTTTTTCATGTGCAGATCCAGGTAACATCACCCAGTATCGTGGCTAGGAGTCCTTCTAGCAGCTGCCAGGAGATCGCGAGGTAATTCTGCCGCGTCCGCAGAATCCCACGAGTCCCCCTTTGCTCTAGTTTTAGGCATAGAGGACTTATGCATTTTCCACTATTTCATTGTATAGAGCTACATTTAGCACAGAGCTTGTGACTGTCGTGACATTCCGAATTTTGGGAAGTGAAATTGTACATGCTGAGCAGCTATGTTATATCTACTTAAGTTCTTTTCAGTCTTTACTTTATTGATTCTATTATTTTCGCAAAAATTTAGGCTTACTTAGTCGTAGAGATTATGTGCCGTCACGACACTTTTCAGAGGGTAAATCGGGTCGTGACAGTCTCTTTATGGGCTTAAACAGGCCTCACATCAATGGAACATCAAGTTAACCACTGCTCTTCTTGAGTCAGGATTTTAACAAAAAATCACATTGATTATTCTTTGTTCACCAAACATCTTAATGGGAGATTAGTCATCATTTTAGTATACGTGGATGACTTGCTCATAACTGGAGATAATGTTGCACTTATATCAGACACTAAAGACATACTTCATCAAATTTTCAAAATAAAAGATTTGAGAGAACTAGAATATTTTTTGGGAATTATGTTTGCGAGGTGTAAGGAAGGAATTCTATTGCATCAGAGGATATATTCCCTTGAACTTATCTCCGATGTTGGTTTAGCATGGACAAAACACTAGGGGCTCCTATTGAGGTAAATCAAAAATAGTAGTAAAAGAAGTGAAAGATGAGAAAGAGTTAGTTAAAAATTACAGTCTATATTGTTGAATTTCCTTACACAAACAACTTTTTTCATGTGGCAATTCAATTTAAATTTTTTATGAAATTTCATTTAGGTAAACCAATTCAAAGTTCTTCAAAAATATATAAATTATGAAATTTCACTTGAATTTGCTTGCTCTTGTTGATTTATATACATTAGAAAAATTTTGACATGGTGTTTATTTCCCTATAACTTTGCCTTGCATCATTAGCATACTTTCTCTTCCCAACAAGTTGGTAACATAGATTCATTGTTATCTATTGCTAACTTGTCTATTTGACTGATGGAGACGAAACACAAGCAAAGTGGTGCGTTTGAATAACGAAATTAATTATCATGAGAAGATGCATTTGTCTGAATGGATCGTGTTTGATGAGGATATTTGACAATTTGAGCACCGACAAGTTTGTAGTAATATATACAACGGTAACTTTAGATATTATATACTTCAAAAGCAAACGATGAATCTTTGAAATGTCAAAAAGATAGAGATAAAAGCAGAAGCAAGTGTGTGATCCAAATATAAGAATCTTGTATATAACCATTGTGGCAAGACATGACATATCAATAAGTATCTTTTTTCAAACTGAAGAAGGAGATGAAAAAGGAAGGTGACAATGAGAGAAAATGATGTGTTAGACAAAACTGACAAACTTTCTATATTCATGAAAAGTAAAAAGGAGTTGAAAGATACAGTGTACTCCAATCAATTGGCTCAAGCAAATAAACTTGAAAAATCGGATTAATTGGATTTTAACATTTCAATTACAGAGGAGAGAATATATAGCTCTCATAATACATACAGCAGAGTTTCACTCCAGGTCTACTATCCCAAAATTCGAGAGAAGGATCTTAACTTGTTCGACGAAGTCGGAGCCGGTTGCATACTCTGTTAACATCCCGACAGCAAAACCAAACATTGCCCATCTGTTCAATCAATATTCAAGATTATGACCATAAGCTAGAACTTACTATGTCAACGACAAAGAATCCAACACCTCGGTTCAAAGCAAGAACTAATCAAATTCCAGACACATGTTGTTTGCTAAATTATGCAGAAATGCAATACACAATCGAATATACTTATCGTTCTGCTTAGTTCACAGATCAGAGGTAACCATTTTAAGTTTTTGGCCGCTATACATGGCAAGATATTGCAGGGATTCAAGAAAATAGACATTTCCATTTCAATTTTAACTTTCAGCAGCAATTTATGGGGAGGGAGGCGCGGTGTGTTTTCGATAAATAAGAACACCTTTAATTGATCAAGAACTAACAAAAGTGCCAGCATATAATGCTTAAACTTAGCTCAAATTCCAGTTCCAAGGTCTATTTTTTATGTTTTTAAATGCCAAAGTAGGTGTCTAACAGAGCTATGTTATTCTTGTAAGTCAATATATACACCACAGGTGAACTTTTGAAACCAGTGTAGTTAAAGCAATGAAGCAATACGAAGTGAGAGGTCACTCCATAGGTGAAGCCATGCGCTTCATAAAAGTATGCGCTTCAAACAATGAAGCCCAAAGTGATTCATGATGAAAAGAGGTTGGTTCTTTGAAACTCGACTTGACGGAGTTGGATTTAAATAAGCATTATTGTATATTAGATGCTGAACTTATTTAATTCAATTGCAGTTTAAACTTTAAGCCTTGAGCATTTCCTCTCAGGGGCAAAGGCACAACCCGCTCTAAGCGTTCTGCCGTAGCAAATAGCTTTTGTTCAAACAGTGTAGTTGGTGTTTGAATTTATGAAATATATACAAATATTAAATCTAGAATCCAGTCATTAACACTTAAAGTCGTGGTCCTGCAATCTAAAATCCCTAAGATTGATATCGTGACTCCACCTTTGCTTCCTCTTCTTGGCAATGTTGGAGACTTGAGAGTAAAGATGGCGTATCATTAAAGTATTAAATTCATACTATATGTTTGGTATTTTCTATTGTCATGAATTGTGTAATTCATTTCTCACTTGTTGCTATTTTATTTTCATTTTTAAAACACAAATGACACATTAACTTAAGACTAAATCCTACAAGAAAACAAAAACCAAAACTAAATAGAACGCACAAAAGATTGACACATTCAAACCCCAATTTTGGTGCAATAGAAAGACAGTTACAATAAAACTTAGTAATTCTTAAATTTCTATAATTACCTGCCATTGGAAATTTCATTCTTGGCAATAAAACCAAAGAAGGGACCTTGATTAGCTTCTTCAAGTTTCTTCTGTTTGAAGTATTCTTGAAGTGCCTTCGCCTTTTGCCTCTGAAACTCCATTGTAATTACATTTTTGTCCTCAACAGTTGCTACTGCCACAGGCTTAGAAGGAGGAGCACTAGTATTTGAAGATGGTGGGATAGGCTTTACAGGGGTAGGTGGTGAAGGAGCTACTGGTCTTCTTAATGGACCATCAGCTTGAGAACTCCTTATGGTAAGTATGGTGGGGTTGTTCGTAGAGAATCTGAAAGTATAAGAAGAAGTAGAAGAAGAGGATGGGTTTTGAAGTTTAATGCAGGGGAAAGTAGATGATGATGCTACTGACATTTTCTTGAGTTTTGCTGTTACTATTTTTTTTTTCTTTTTCTTTTCTGTGTTGTGTTTTCTTTGTCAAAGAAGAAGAGTGGAATCAATGGATGGTGTTTGGTTTAATTATTATCAGAAAGATTGTTTGGAAGTGGAAGTGTTTTGTGGATAACATGTAGCCAAGTCTCGCAGGTTATGGTCAACTACTCTATCTAGTCTGAAAATGAATATTCTTCAGTTTACACGATAAAAGTATATTACTACTAAGTTACAACTTACAACTTTTTATAACCAACCAATATATATATATATACACACACTCGGAGCTGAGATAGCATACAGCTTGAGGTTTCGGCTGAATCTAGTTACTTTGATCCAAACTATGTATTTGTTTTAAAACTTCATTGAATATGTATAGATTGTTAATTTAGAAATCCAATCACATAAACGGATTAGAATCTCGAACCAACAAATTTTAAATTCTTGTTTCGCCTCTGTATACACTGTATATTATGATAAGAGTAAAGATTCCTTCATTTGTCAAATAGTAGTAGTGTCATCTCAAGGTAGACCGACCAGAGTGTATACATATACAATTACTCCATAAGGATTTGCGTTTGCCATACTAAACTTGTACATGTTCTTATTGTATTTAAGACACAACCCTTTACAAATGAACAGAATGCATGTTCATGTTTCAAATGGTGATGGCGGTTCCTTCTTAAAATATAATATATTTAATTGAATTTTCATATGCTAATAATAAGATCGAATCAATGCTTATTCAAAAAGTGGATTTCATCAAGATTTTACAAATGCATATATATGCCTATCGCGATTACACTTATACATGATTAGTTAAATTGAACAACTCAATTGCATTCCTCTCGATTATACGATTAATTGTTAAAATAGTAATATTAAGAAATTAAAAATATATATGTTTGAACTGAAACATGCTCCTCTTTCAATAAGTTCCCTTCGGTTACCATATTGTCAGGATCCAAACTTTCTCTGTTGGGTGTTGTGATGGCACCTAATCTTAGGGACTAGGTCAACCTAATATTAGCTGAAATAGCAACAATATTTAACCAACATCTGATGATTTTAAAATAGAAAACTCTTTACAAATCTCAAAATCGGTATTACAAGTCATAAGCTCTACTGAGTTACTAGGAGGTTTACAAATACAATTGTTTTGAAATAAGGACAAACAATATAAACACAACATCAAAAGGTGACTCCGAAGCCTGCAAACGCAACAACAGATTTACCTTGAGTCTCCAAAGCAAAAATCCGCACAACTAACAAGCGATCGACTGACTTTGATATACTTGGATCTGCACAAAAATGTGCAGAAGTGTAGTATGAATACACCACCGCGGTACCCAGCAAGTATCAAGACTAACCTCAGTGAAGTAGTGACGAGGAACAGTCTAGACACCTACTGGACTAAATAACCTGAGCAAGTATAAGTGGAGAACTAAGAAAGTACAATAAAAATACGCATAATGACAATAATGATACAGTGCTTACCATAGGAAATAGAAACTACCATTACCAGCGGAACAACACAAATAATAACACAAAAGAGTAAGCTGAACACAGTTTAAATCCGATGAAAATAATTAAAGGAATGACAGGTAGCAACTAGATGAGAATAACCACTTTCTGTCACGACCCCAAAACCACCCCGGCCGTGATGGCGCCTATTGTGGTACTAGGCCAGCCAACTCAATACTTAAACATAAGGCAACCTTTTCATTTTTATTCAATACTGCCGATATTGTCATAAAATTACCATTTTAACATTTCAAAAAAATAAAGATAGATAAACATTTCCACTCCGTCCCAAAACCCTGAGTCATCAGTCATGAGCATCTAAAGAATACAAGTCTGATACACTATCTCTAATACAATATAAGCCTGAGTATGCAAGTACCAAAGAAGTAAGAAGTAGAAGGCAGAGTTGCGGACGCGTGCAGCTATCTCGTAATCTCGTGAGTCTCTAGGACAGTAAATTAACTCTCAGTCAGCCCTAGCACCTGAATCTGCACACAAGGTACAGGGAGTAATGTGAGTACGCCAACTCAGTAAGTAATAAAAGTAAATCAGGTCTGAGAAGTAAGAAACACATAAAGTAAAATCATCATTTCGCAATAATCACATTCTTTGTTTCCAACAGTGTATGCGTTAAGTCATCACGCTTAAAAAGCCAATTTCAGTAAAAATCTTTTGAAAAGTGTAATTTCCAACCATTTCAGAAAAATTCCCAAGAAGTTTAGTGTAAAATGAAATGAGTCATAAGTAGCCACTCGGGAAAAAATATGAATAATAAACCGCCCCTCAGGCATACATCACTCAGCATCAATCACTCATCATAAATCACTCAGCATACCTCACAATCACTCAGTATCAGCCCTCAGGCTACCTCAATGCCACTCATCCAAATCTCTCATCGCTCGACACTCGGCACTCAGTAGGTGCCTGCGCTCACTGGGGGTGTACAAACTCCGGAGGGGCTCCTTCAGCAGCGGCGTCTCACATATCATAATAATGTAACATGCTGCGGCGTGCAGCCCGATCCATAAAATCCTCACAATATTGGCACTCGGCCTCGCTCACTCAGAAACTCTCACGAGCTACCCGGGCTATCAAAAAATGGGGTACTCGACCCAAAACAGTATTTACATCACAAGGTAGTGTAAACCAAGTTTCAGTTTCGAAAACAGTTTAACATGGTATGACTGAGTGTAACTCATAATCAGTATAGTGAGGAATATCGGAAAGTAGCCCCCAAGGGGTCTAAACCGGTCGGCACAAGGCCCCAAACATGTCTTATAGCCCAAATATAATATTAGTCTGAAAACACAATTTAACATACGATTTAAAAGTAAATACGCAACTCAACAGTTGCCACGGGAAGGACCAAGTCCAAATCCCCAAATCAATACATGCCACACACTCGTCACCCAGTATGTGCGTCATTCCAAAATAGTGCAAAAATACTAAGTCCGGGGTTTCATACCCTCAGGACAAAATTTACAATCATTACTTACCTCAAACCATTCCGAAAGCTACTCTGCGATACTCTTGCCCCTCGAATCGGCTACCAAATGCTCCGAGTCTATCAAAATCAGATTAATGATATCAAAATATGCTAGGGAGATGAAACCCATTCGAAAATTATCAAGATTAGGCACAAATCCCGAAATTGGTCAAACCCGACCACCGGCCCACATCTCGGAATTCGATAAAAATCACAAAATCGAAATCCCTATCCTCCCACAATTCTATACATACCAAGACATCAAAATCGAACCACAATTTCCCCCTTCGATTACTCAATTAAAGTCTCCAATTTTCCAAGCCCTAACCCCTAATTTACACATTGATTTTTCCCTTAATTTCACCCTATTTCAGTCCAAAAATCACATGGAAACGAGTTTTAGGTTCAAATATCTTACGTCAACAAAGTCCTCTTGATTTCCTCCTTCAAAACCCTCTCCCAAATCTTAATCCCGGATGAAAATATTGAAGAAATGGCTCAAAATCGCGAAGGCTGGTATTTATACTCTCCTGTCCAGAGGTCGCGCACCTGTGGACCCGCACTTGCGGTCCCAAGTGCGCACCTGCGGACTCCACTCAAAAACCAAACCTCCGCACCTGTGCTCAAAGTTCCGCACCTGCGACTTCGCAGGTGAGGTAAAACCCTCGCACCTGCGGAACTCCTCCAGCCCACCAAAATCCGCACCTACGCCCCTTTCTCGCACCTGCGCTCAACCATCCACAGGTGCGGCCATACCAGAAGGGCAACACCAGCAGCAGTTCAGCTGCCTTTTTCCCACTTCAAAGTCCCCGAGGGCCATCCGAAATCAACCCGAGCCCCACGGGACCCCAACCAAAAATACAACAAGTCATAAATGATTACCCGGACTTAATCGAATTCCCGGAACACAAAAATAACATCGAAACTCCAATTCAACCCATGATTGAAGCCTAAGATTCCTAAAATTTCCGAAAATCACCAACGATGCCGAAACCAACAAAAACACATCCGAATGACCTGAAAATTTGCACACACGTCCAAAATGACACTACGAACCTGCTGCAACTTCCGGAATTTCACTCCGACCTTGATAGCTTATTTTCTACTGCGGACCGGAAATCGCCAAAAACTCCATTTCGCCAATTCCTGCCTAATTCTACACCGGACATCAAAACCGCATTCCGAACACACTCCTAAGTCCCAAATCACCTAACAAAGCTATCCGAGCCATAAAAGCTACATTCCGAGGTTGCTTACTAATAAGTCAACTCCCAGTTGACTTTTTTTTTCAACTATTAGGCCAATCTAAGAGACTAAGTGTCTCAATTCTCACTACGACCACTCTGAACCCGAACCAACCGACCTAACACATCATAATTAGGTTAACTAGCACATAACAAAGCTGAAACAGGGGAAACGGGGCTAATCTCATGGAACGACCGGCCGGGTCGTTACATTCTCCCCCTCTTAAACAAACGTTCGCCTTCGAACGTGCCCAGAGTTGTTCCAGAAACCACCAAAATTTCCGTGTAACCTACCATGCACATACCCGAGAGTGATCCCATGTCACCCTATCCCATATAGGTCCAATAGCACAACATAGCTGAAATTTTGAAATCCAACCTGACCCATAAACCTCAGAACCAAACTTCCACTTTTGAAATAATTTACAAGATCAAAATTCCACAACTATAAACTGAATAAGTCTGAACACACTGTATCAAGACATATCCGTAACCCAAGATGTAATCACATAATATACCGCATGACTCAAACACCCATAGCGATAACTCCTAATCACAATAGCTTCTCAAAATAACCCAATACCGGTACATATCCTCTTATCAAGCAATGCCTTGCTCTAACACTTCCATATATTGTCGATGATGGAGGAAACACGTAGAAACTAGCAACCATTCGTCCGATCAGTCAGACATGAAGCTCCCCCTTCCCAAATAGGAATTATAGCATATTTCTAAGCCGACTCTCGATATTTATCCTTCCAACTATGTTGTAGTCAATTCTGACAGTATTCATTCTAGGTCCAATGAAGTCTTCTCATCCAACACGACCACTCTGATGACATGACGTATCAATACAATCCAAACCCATAACCTGTGCAACTCGTGCACTCAATAGCAACATCTCATGAACTCAAATCATAGAAAAGATTCACACGAGAGGACTACCCTGCCATTAACACTTACCACTACAACACCATGCTAAAATCCTGGCACACATCGTAAAAAGAAAAACACACGAACCTGACACCAAGGATCATACTTCCACATAACTCCACTACAATGCGCGATCCCATTCAAATGCCGGTCCACAAGGAATACTCAAGCCCCCCCCCCCTCTCTTTCTCAAAATCAATAACCATGCGAAATTCGACATCAAGTACTCAAAGTGCATTGCCATAACCACGGGGAAATCGGCGATACCATGCCACACAAACCCGAAAGAACGTAACCAATACATCTCAATCCCGCAACACCCAATTACCTACCTTACTCAAATTCACTATAAAGCCCAATTAGAACCGCACCATATGTGCTTATAACCAACAACCACAACTCCTCGCAACACCGAAGGGTAACTCATAGATCACTCCAGAACACGAATAAAATCAATGACAGTCAAATGGTACATCCCTCAACAATAGCAATTTGGAGTCGACAAGTCCAACCCGGTGCAGAACACCACCCATACTGGGCCTACCAATGGACCCTAAATCAACTCCGGTCACCCGCAACAGATAGATTACTCCCCAAAAGTTCACAGTGACTGAATCATGGCACATACTAACATCTGACTAGCTTTGCTCGCATCTTCACAGTCCACAACAACAAAATAACCTGTTTATGAGAACTCCCAGTCTCGAAATCCGTAAAACGCACGAATCACCATATCTAATCCCAACTCCACTGCTCGAATGTATAAACACCTCTAATACTGAATCATTCTACGAGGAATACCCCTATAATTCTCCCGTGTCACTAAGATACCTTGAGTATCGGCAGTCGATCGCACAAGAGAGCGTCGCAATACCAATGAAGCACCCTTAACTCCACACATTGCCCTTCCTGAAATGTATACGCTCATCAAGCCGCCCAATAGTGATATCATCTACCTAGTCATCTGAAAATGCCAATGCTGCCTAAGAATTTTTGACTTTCCTTCCAGAACTGAACCGTGACCTCACATATTCAAATCTCAACTCTACACAACATACCGCATACACCATGCCATCCTATGATAAACATGAGAAATTCATAATCCCTTCCGAGCCACAAGCAACTACACACCCAACTAGACAAGAACTTTACATTTGATCCCATCTAGAAGAAAAGTCACTATAATTCACATGCTCCTCACGCCAGTAGAAAATACACATCTCTAACCGTGGTAGAAACCATCAGGAACTATCCGAATCCCATTCGTACAACACCAAACCATCAGGGTTGAATCCTTCTAACTCAATCAAGCTACGCAGGTCACCCAAAACCCAAGAGCATTGCTAATAAACACCTGTAAAAACTCATTGCCTCATAAGCACCCAAAGGACTAATCATACTCCTTACCATGTCGATCCGACCGACTACCAAGCTGTCCTATTAATCTAAGTTCCCTCTGAATCACCTTCAAATAGATACCTCTCCTTGCCATAATACCGCCATCCTCAACCCAGACTCACCACACGAGACCTAAGCATAAGACCGTACCATCTAAGGCTCATAAGCCGCTGAATACCCTCTCAAATATCCCCAAAAGTGCCACATTCAAAATACTTACCCTGAAGAGACTTCCTGCGAATCTGAAACCATTACCTTCACTTTCCTGATACTGATAGATAGAATCCATGATAATGTAGAGACACCACAAGCCTTGACACACTCTAACGCAAATCTCAGTTCTAGCCAAGTGCACACCTTGAAGATTCCTAATTGTTACGTATAACCTTGAATCTGTTAGAACCATTATCGAGAGTCGTCCACTCTACGCAAATCTCAATTACACTGATCAAGCAGACAGAACGACCTGACCCCATTTTCACACTAACATACTAGGAAAGTAATCCACATACTTGAAGCAACAAGCAAATTCATACACTGCACACACTACACCTTTTACAATTACAACTCAATCATTCAATAAAATCCATTTGCCCATAGAGTACATTACAACCTGTATCGAAGAATTTCCATTACTCGAGTCATTCCCAGACTCCACCTCTACAGGTCATATCTGGTTCACCAATATACCTCGAACTGAAACCAATACAACACATAGTCGTGAAATCAACTCATCATTAACGGAATCCCCCACTTGGCTCAAAGCCAAAGATCAGGACAAACAATAACTCACAATGACTATACGCTATCACTGCCACCATACTGTGATGAGATTCAACTAAATCCTTCATAAGCTCATATGCACAAACCATCTAACACCTCAAATCGTATGCAAATCTCGCATTCACCATTGTAATGGTCATGCCAACTCCCACAAGCGATCTAAACTCAAATTGCAACATATATCGATTACTGATAAAAGAGGACTTGCTACAAAACCACCTAAGGATCACACCAACTCAGGACACCCCGCGGGAAATAGCCCTGCCTTCTTAGCCTAAACTGACCTCCCTCTATACCATTCCAAAGATCCTGGCTATTACACTATCACTTTATCCTTCTACATCTAAATACAACCAACTCCTACCCTCGAGGCATCACAATATGAGGTATAAGAATCCTGAAGCTGATGGTAGAACTAACGCTGGAGTTGTGGTCAAAGAAAATCTTGAGCTTCTGGAGCTCTTTCCATGCTCGTCTGAATACCCTCACTAGACACCACGTGCCCCAAGAATGCTACTGAACTGAGCCGAGGATTCACACTTGGAGAACTTTGCATAAGGCTTCTCATCCGTCAATCTCTATAATAATATCCTCAAATGATGAGTATGCTCCTCCTGGCTACGTGGGTATGCCAGGATGCCATCAATGAATACAATAACGAAGGGATACAATCACTCTTAGAATACACCGTTAATCAAATACATGAACGCTACTAGGGCATTGGTCAGCCCAAAAGACATCACCAGGAACTCATAACACAACAGGAAGATTCCACTTCCCTCCAAAACTAAACTACATGAGAGGTCCCCCAATACACTCACAACTCGAGGCCATATGCCAACTCCAGACAGAAGTCAAACACTTAATAGTTCTTGCTACATATCCAGCCAATCCTTTTTGTCACATCAAACAATATGAACACATCTCACCATCGAACCACACTCACCACATAGTCATCTAGCCACAGAGTCCCACCAATAAGGACACAAACGGACATATAAGTCCCAAATGTGTGTGCTCACACAATCGAATCTCAACACTCAAGTCACAGACATATATCACTCAGCATACCTCACAATCACTCAGTATCAGCCCTCGGGCTACCTCAATGCCACTCATTCCTCCCAAATCTCTCATCATTCGGTACTCGACACTTAGCACTCGCACTCAGTAGGTACCTGCGCTCACTGGGAGTGTACAGACTCCGGAGGGGCTCCTTCAGCCGAAGCGCTAAAATCAAGCCAAATCATGGCATCAAATCACTCTCAGGCTCTCGGCCTCTCACATATCATAATAATGTAACATGCTGGGGCGTGCAACCCGATCCATAATATCCTCACAATGTTGGCACTCGGACTTGCTCAGTCAGAAACTCTCACGAGCCACCCGGGCTATCAACAAACGGGGTACTCAACCCAAAACAGTATTTACATCACAAGGTAGTGTAAAACAAGTCTGAGTTTCGAAAACAGTTTAACATGGTATGCTAAGTGTAGCTCATAATCAGTATAGTGAGGCATATTGGAAAGTATACCCCAAGTGGTCTAAACAGGTCGACACAAGGCCCCAAACATAGCTTATAGCCCAAATATAATATTAGTCTGAAAAACCCGATTTAACATACGATTTAAAAGTAAATACGCAACTCAACAGTTGCCACGGAAAGGACCAAGTCCAAATCCCCAAATCAGTACACGCCACACACTCGTCACCCAGTATGTGCGCCATTCCAAAATAGTGCGAAAATACTAAGTCCAGGGTTTCATACCCTTAGGACAAGATTTATAGTCATTACTTACCTCAAACTAGCCCGAAAACTACTCCGCGATACTCTTGCCCCTCGAATCGGCTCCCAAATGCTTCGAGTCAATCAAAATCATAGTAATGATATCAAAATATGCTAGGGAGACGAAACCCATTCGAAAATTATCAAGATTAGGCACAAATCCCAAAATTGGTCAAACCCAACCCCCGGGCCCACATCTCGTAATTCGATAAAAATCACAAAACCGGAATCCTTATCCTCCCACGATTCTATACATACGAAGAACATCAAAACCGGACCACAGTTGCCCTCTTCAATTACTCAATTAAAGTCTCCAATTTTCCAAGCCCTAACCCCCAATTTACACATTAATTTTTCCCTTAATTTCAATCCAAAAATTACATGCAAACAAGTTTTAGGTTCAAATATCTTACCTCAACGAAGTCCTCTTGATTTGCTCCTTCAAAACCCTCTCCCAAAGCTTAATCCCGGATGAAAACATTGAAGAAATGGCTCAAAATCGCGAAGGCTGGTATTTATACTCTCCTGTCCAGAGGTTGCGCACCTGCGGTCATTTACGCGTACCTCCGGACCCGCATCTATGGTCCCAGGTGCGCACCTGCGGACTCCACTCAAAAACCAAACCTCTGCACCTGTGCTCAAAGTTTCGCACATGCGGCTTCGCAGGTGCGGTAAAACCCTCGCACCTGCGGAACTCCTCCAGCCCACCAGAATCCGCACCTGCGCCCCTTTCTCGGACCTGCGGCTCTCGCACCTGTGCTCCACCATCCGCTGGTGCGGCCATACTAGAGGGGCAACACCAGCAGCAGTTGAGCTGCATTTTTCCCACTTCAAAGTCCTCGAGGGCCATCCGAAATCAACCCGAGCCCCTCGGGACCCCAACCAAAAATACAACAAGTCATAAATGATTATCCGGATTTAACTGAAATCCCGGAACACCCAAAATAACATCGAAACTCCAATTCAACCCATGATTCAAGCCTAAGATTCCTAAAACTTTCGAAAATCACCAACGATGCCAAAACCAACCAAAACACATCCGAATGACCTGAAAATTTTCACACACGTCCAAAATGGCACTACAAACCTGCTCCCACTTCTGAAATTCCATTCCGATACCGATAGTCTATTTTCCACTGCCGACCGGTAATCGCCAAAAACTCCATTTTGCCAATTCCTGCCTAATTCTACACCGGACATCAAAACCACATTCCGAACACACTTCTAAGTCCCAAATCACCTAACGAAGCTATCCGAGCCGTAAAATCTACATTCCGAGGTTGCTTACCAATAAGTCAACTCCCAGTTGACTTTTTTCAACTATTAGGCCAATCTAAGAGACTAAGTGTCTCAATTCTCACCACGACCACTCCGAACCCGAACCAACCGACCCAACACATCATAATTAGGTTAACTAGCACATAACAAAGCTGAAACAGGGGAAACGGGGCTAATCTCATGGAACGACCGGCCGGGTCGTCACACTTTCACACCAGGTTTTTTTTCAATAATCTCCACGAGGTACCGAACCTCAAAATAATCATAATTCACGGGTCTCAATTTGTAAACCCTAAACACTTGGCATCTTGTGCCCTCATAACAGCTAGTAACTGCACGAACGACGCACGTGCCAATAGAACCCTTCTCACGTAGAGGCAAATAGACGGGGTGTATATAAATGATCAATAACATCAGGATCCATTTGCTTAAATCATTAGGGGTGATTAACTATGTGTATGCTTCTGCCATTGTTCTATCACAGCTCCAGTCAACAAGTAAGAGTAGCGACAATGAATGACACATAAGAAACGATCACCACAAAATGAACACGGTATAACTCACACAGAGTAGGTACACCACTACACAAATAACAAGAATAACAGTGTCCCCAGTCAATCACAAGCCATCACAATCAATCCCTGACATAGCTCACCTTGTCTCGCCACGTGCGCAATAATAAAGTAAATGCCCGCTATGTCTCGTCACACTATATATATATATATACATATATATATATATATAGAGAGAGAGAGAGAGACAGAGAGAGCCTGCCTTGTCACGCCGCATGTGCAAATATCAATAGTAACAATAGCACGACAAATACCTCATGAAACACCATAACATCCGCACGGCAGAAACATCGTGCATCACAATAACAATCACAAGACAGAAATCTCTTGCATAACAGCAACAAGCACAACATCAACAATGACATTAATACAAGAGTACTACAAATAAATCAAGTCAGAAATCCTAGAACTCAAAGAAACGGAAGAAGCGAACTCACAAGGAAAAACACAACAAAAAATAACAATACCACCTAATAATAGCTCAAAAAGGGAGAGATACTGTGTAGCAATGACCTCCACATAAGTGTGATTCAACAATAAGGGAGATATCTCGATTCGATAATTCCAAATAAGAATAAGGCAACTATGATAAAAGATAACTAGCTTCAATTAGGATTTAGTACTCACGAAAGAGGTACAACAATTATAATTGAGGATGAACAACGGAAAGGAAAATCATGGCCTCAATTAAGGATAAACAATTACAGAAGATATAATAATAATTTCAAATAAAGATAAGCAGCTAGGAAAAGATAGAATGGCAATCGAACAGGAAACAACTTCAGCTAAGGCACACAAGAGTCAAATAGGCAATAAGAGTGGAACATGAAGCAATTAATTCCAAAGAAAACACGTAGAGGTGAAACTAGAAAATGGGAAAATTTTGCATAATAAAACAACTTCATATTTACTGAACATAAGAACCTACGAGCCCTAAAAGGTAATTTTTCACAAATAAGCCCGCTCACGTACTCGTCACCTCGCGTACACGGACTTTACATGATACAATTAGCATAAAAGACTCAAATCCTAAGGGGTAGTTTTCCCACACAAGGTTAGGCAAGATACTTACCTCAAAATAGACAGATCGATACTCTAAAATAAACTTCTCGGGTGAAATGACCTCTGAACGACTCAAATCTAGCAAAAATAACTTCAAAGCATAAATAAAACTCATAAGAGACTATTCCGGATCATAAAGCCTCAATCTTTATCAAAAACTAAAAATCAACCCAAAAGTCGACCACGGGCCCGCACCTCGGAACTGGACAAATTTCACAAAACTCGAACACCCATTCTGATACGAGTTCAACCATACTAAAATTGTCAAATTCTGATACCGATTCGTCTCTCAAATTATCATTTTACATTTGGAAAGTTTTTTTCAAAATCCTCATTTTTCCTCAACTCAGAACACTAATTTAATGATAAACATAAAGATAAAATCATGGAGTATAATAAATTCTAGGTGAAGAACAATTGCCCAGTTGATTTGCTTGAAAAACCCACAAAGAATCGCTCAAAACCGAGATCTAAAACTTCAAAAATGATAAAAATGGCTAACCCTCGAAATAGAGTATTTATGTTCTGCCCAGGTATTAATGCATCGCGAACGCAGAAGACTCCTCGCGTTCGCAAAGAATAAAAATGAAGGTTTCCAAGATGTGCTTCGCGAACGCTACAGCTCGCTCACGAAAGCGGAGAGGAAAATCTGATGACCCAACGACTAAGTTACGCGAACGCATGAAGCTGTACGCGAAAGCGAAGAAAGGAATTGCATACCCACGCGAACGGGGGAAGAAGGATGCGAACGCGAAGAGGAAATATTTCATCCTCCAAAAGTACAAGACGCGAACGCGATTGCTTCATCGCGAACGCAATGAAGGACACCAGACACCAACAGATCAGCAGTCCAAAAATAGAAGGAAATGGCCCGTAGCCCATCCGAAACACACCTGAGGCCCTCGGACCCCGTCTAAACACACCAACAAGTTCCATAACCTAACACGGACTCTCTCGAGCTCTCAAATCACATCAAACAACGTCGAAACTACAAATTATACCATGAATCGAACTCGTGAACTTTCAAATCTTCTAACTTCTAAAACTCGCGCCGGAACCTATTAAATCAACCCATAATGACGTCAAATTTTGCAGGCAAGTCCCAAATGACATAACGGAGCTATTCCAACTTCGAAATCGCATCCCGACCCCGATATCACCAAAGTCAATTCTTGGTCAAACCTCCCAACATTCCAAAACTTCAAATTTTCCAACTTTTGTCGAAACGCTTCAAATTACCCTACGGACCTCCAAATCAAAATCCAGACGCGCACCTCGGTCCAAAATCACCATACAAAGTTGTCAGAACTATCCTGTCACGATCCGAATTTCCCACCGCCGGGACCGTGATGGCGCCTAACATTGAACTCGCCAGGCAAGCCAACATTACCAATTAATTACCTAATTCCTTTATCTTTAACAGTTTACCAGACTTTAAAATAAAATCACGGAATTTAAATTACGAGATAACATGATTCAAGAGTTCGATATAATACTAATGCGAAATCCAGAACCGAAGTACTCCCAGAACAAGTGTCACAATCTCACGGATTGTCTATGAATACTACAAATAGGATTCTAAAAAAATATAAATATACATTCGTCTTATAAGTAAATAAGAACATAATAGAATGAAATAGGAGGGGACGCCAAGGCCTGCGGACTTCTGCAAAACTACCTCGGAGCCTCCGTTGGACTGAAGGCAGCAACCCTGATCGAAGGTCCGAAGAGTCCAGTACCGGGATCTGCACAAAAGTGCAGAATGTAGTATCAGTACAATCGACCACATGTACTGAGTAAGTGTCGAGCCTAACCTCGACGAAGTAGTGACGAGGCTTGGACATGACAATCAACTAAACCTGTGCAGTTTATTCATATACGGAGAAAATAATAAAAACAAGAATTAAACAGCTAAATACAAGGAACGGGGAACATGCTGAGGGGAGGAAATATCAGCTGGAGATAAGAAGTAAAGCAACAAATTAAATATCAATTTAAACAATAGAAATAACAGCAGAAAAACAAGTGCACGGCATCACCCTTCGTGTTTTTACTCTCATCCTCACGAAATAATAAATAGAATGCACGGCATCATCCTTCGTGTTTTTACTCTCATCCTCACAATTAATCAATAGAAACGGTACGACATCACCCTTCGTGCTTTTAATATCATAATATGGCACGACATTACCCTTCGTGCTTTTACGCTCATCCTCACAATATCATACACGGCATCACCCTTCGTGCTTTAACACTCATCCTCACCATAAATCAAATGAAACGTCACGACATCACCCTTCGTGCTTTAACACTCTTCCTCACCCAAACAAATCAATAACAACAATCCGGTAAGGAAAATCAACAGTACGTAATAATAAAAGCCATAACGTCCCGGCAAGGGAGCCAACAGTAGAATCAATATCATCCCGGCAAGGGAAACAACTATAACTAATCTTACTTAGTTACTTAACTTCACGTAGTAATTCTAACTTGAACCAATACTTAACAATGATCAATACCAAAGAAATACCACCAACCAATATCATTCGACTCACGGCATGCTTGACACCAACGTATAGATACTCGTCACCATACCTATACATTGCACATTATACTAACACGTAGCAAATAAGACACAATACTTATTCCCTCAAGCTAAGGTTAAGCCAAACACTTCCCTCGAATTCCACGACCAAACTCAAGCCTCAATTACCGTTTTCCCTTTAGAATTAGCCTCCAATTCGATTGTATCAAGACAGATTTAACTTAATAATATCAATAAATGCTAAATAATTCAACCCCAATTCTTAATTATGAGTTTTCTATCATTCTTCCCAAAAAGTCAAAAATCGACCCCGGGCTCGCTTGGTCAAAACATGAAGTTCGGACCAAAACCCGATCACCTATTCACCACGAGCCCGAATATGTAATTAGTTTCGGAATCCAGCCCCAAATCGAGGTCTAAATTCCCAAATTTGTAAAATCCCTAATTTTTCTAAAATCCCTAATTTCAACCCTTGAAGAACAAGATTTAGGCCTAGAAGTCTAATGGGTGTTAATGGAAAATGAAGAAAATGAGATTAGAAACACGAGCCTATAATTTGGTGATGAAATACCTCTTCAAAAATCACCCAAAGTCGGATTCTATGGAAGAAAATATAAAAAAGGGGTTTATTCCCATTTTGCTACTGTTTTAAGACCCCTAGGCAGACCTTCTACGCAATCGTGTGGGGTCTGCTGCGTTCGCATAGCACTGGCCCCCATTGGCCTTCGTGTTCGCGTGCCTTTGGCTGCGTTCGCATAGGGTATTAGCTCCCCCCATCCCTAGTCCCCCCTAAGGCAGTGCGTTCGCGCTTGACCAGCCTCGTTCGCATAGGGTAGCCCTTGCCCAGCTATGTGTTCACGAGTAGGTCTATGCCCTCTTCCCCGTTCGTTCTTCGCGTTCGCATGGGTTACAGCGTGTTCGTATAGTACAAATTACCAGACACCAGAAAACAGCAACTTCACCAGATTTTCTAAGTCCAAAACACTCTAACGCCTATCTGAAACTCACCCGAGCCCTCGGGGCTCCAAACCAAACATGCACTCAACCCCAAAAACATCCTACGGACTTACTTGTGCGATCAAATCGCCAAAATAACATCTTAACAACGAATTTAGTATAAAAATCAAAGGAAAATCTCAAGAACTTTCAAAGTTTCAAATTTCACAACTACGGGTCCGAATCACGTCAAATGACCTCCGTTTCTTACCAAATTTTACAGACATAACTCAAAATCATATTAAACCTGTACCGGGCTCCAGAACCAAAATACGGGCCTGATACCATCAATTTCAAATATAATCAAATTTCCAAAAACTCTTATAATTTCAGCAAAATAATTTCTTTCAAAAATTCATTTCTCGACCTTGGGACCTCGGAATTCAATTCCGGGCATACGCCCAGGTCCCATATTTTCCTACGGACCCTCCGGGACCGTCAAATCACGAGTCCGGGTCTGTTTACCCAAAATATTGACTAAAGTCAACTTAAATTCAATTTAAAAGGTAAAATTAACATTTTTCTCAGTTTTTCACATAAAAGCTTTCCGCATATACGCCCGGAATGCGCACGTAAAACGTTGTTAGATAAAAGGAGGTTTTCAAGGCCTCGGAACACATTTTTGAATTATAAAATGAGAGATGAATTTTTAGGTCATCACATATCAAAACTCCATTCCGGATTCGTTTACACAAAAGTCAAATTTCAGTCAACTCTTACCACTTAGACTTCTAAAATATAAATTCTTCTTCCAAATTGATTCCAAATCATGCGATAATGGAACTCGGCCACACACGCGCGTCATAATACATAATATGGAGCTGATCAAGACCTTATGCCGTCGAACGGGACTTTAATTCGCAAAACGACCGGTGGGGTAATGATCAGCTGGGTTAAGAGACGCAATGGAAGAAACTTGTTTCCTCATAGCTTCACGATCTTATACAAAAGAAAATTCTTGTAGGACAATCTCAGAAATAGTGGGTTCTCGTATGGATTCTTTATGATCTCTCCCTCTAGAGGATGATCTAGGAGTTAATGAAGTTCTAGCCTCAGAAGAAGAAGGCTTAGCAATATTACTTTGACGAGTAAAACTACGAGTGGACAACGAATCTAAGCTATGTAGTCTCTAGTAGGGGAAGCAGAGTGAGGGAGATCATCAATGATCACCACCTTATGAGGGTATGATGATGAAGAAGGGTATAATGAACGAGAAGACATCTTTAATGTTGAAACACAGAAAAAAGAAGAAGAACTACCAGAGAAGTTGGAGATATGAATGCAAGGAAGAAGAAAGGGTTTTTTCAAAATTGAATGTGATGAGGTATTAATAGGGGAAGGCAACCATCATCAGAGATGCTCATTATGAATTATCATCATGGAACTGTCACATCATGATTGATGCAGACGCAGGAAAATCCTGAAAAGACACTGAAAACTACATAACCAATTAGAGTGAGACTTGTGTCTTGAGCATTAAATAGACATGACGTATGTCTCATCGATTCTGAAGAAGTATCATGATAATCGGGAAAAGGCGGCAAGAAATTCTTGCCATAAATACTTACCACTTCCCGAACATTCAGTTGAGAATATTCAGAAAGTGGGGGGACTATCTGTGTTGGTGGAAAAAAGACATGACGTGGACCATCAGCGAGGTGACAAGTGGCACTTTCAGTTGACTCAATAAAAGGAATCGAAAAGGCACGAACAGAACACCCCCGGTGTTCCATCAAGCCATTAACAAGGCAATTAATGCTATTAACAAGCCAAAATTAATTAGGGAAACCATTATAATTGTGTATCTTTATATAAGGACCTGATCTTCATTTGTAAATGCGTCTATTTTTTTATCAATATATGCAATTAGTTTTTTACTTTATCAAAATGCTGGGAGAGATTAGCGATCTACATTAAGTTTCTTTCCATGCCTATTATTTCCTTTATTTTTTCTATTCTTTGAATTATCAAAAAAGTGAAGTAATTTTGATAGTAACCCGATTTTTTTATAATATTAGTTTTGACTGAGAAATTTATTTTTGGGTTAAACAACGATGAAGAATCTTTTCAAGAGAAAGAGTGCTTTTAGACTATTTACAAGCTACCTCTAATGGGATATTTACAACCAAAACATATTTGCTTGTAGGCTGTAGCGTGTTAAAGTATTCTTCAACCACCAAAAACACAAGAATCATCATCCCAAAAAATTTCACATAACCATAATTTCAAAGGCATTATAGCAGTAAGAGAAGTTTGTTCTTGAATCGTTCATTCTACCAATTAAACAATCTAAATGTCAAAGCACTTGTGATGATGAACACCAAAATTCCAGGTCATGTCATTCCTTTGGATTCTGAAATTCTAAACAAAATCTATAATGTGAAGAACATTGATGATGAAGATACCAAATTTAAAATTAAGAAAAAAGATAAAAAAATTTACGAAAGAAATATTGAAATCCAAGCGGTATTTTCTATTATATAGAAAAGGAAAGATGGTCGACCAAGGGCATATATGTCATTTCAGAAAGACTCTTACATTATTTGTAATACTCAAATGCAAAGTGTCATTGATACACGTGGACCCCACATTCTCATAACCACAACACTCCTTTAAACTTTCGTGCATGCAAATACTCATTTGTAACGTTCATTTTCCCATTTGGTAAAATTATTAATTTTGGTTTAGTTAATTAGAAGTTTACACAGAGAAAGTACACTTAATTTTTTTTCTATTATATAGAAATGGAAAGATGGTCGACCAAGGGCATATATGTCATTTCAGAAAGACTCCTACATTATTTGTAATTCTCAAATGCAAAGTGTCATTGATACACGTGGACCCCATATTCCCATAACCACAACACTCATTTGAATTTTAGTACATACAAATACTCATTTGTAACGTTTCTTTTCCCATTTGGTAAAATTATTAATTTTGGTTTAGTCAATTAGAAGTTGACACAGAGAAAGTAAATTTAATTTTTTTTTCTATTATATAAAAAAGGAAAGATGGTCGACCAAGGGCATATATGTCATTTCAGAAAGACTCCTACATTATTTGTAATTCTCAAATGCAAAGTGTCATTGATACACGTGGACCCCATATTCCCATAACCACAACACTCATTTGAATTTTAGTACATACAAATACTCATTTGTAACGTTTCTTTTCCCATTTGGTAAAATTATTAATTTTGGTTTAGTCAATTAGAAGTTGACACAGAGAAAGTAAATTTAATTTTTTTTTCTATTATATAAAAAAGGAAAGATGGTCGACCAAGGGCATATATGTCATTTCAGAAAGACTCCTACATTATTTGTAATTCTCAAATGCAAAGTGTCATTGACACACGTGGACCCCATATTCCCATAACCACAACACTCCTTTAAATTTTAGTACATGCAAATACTCATTTGTAACGTTCCTTTTCCCATTTGGTAAAATTATTAATTTTAGTTTAGTCAATTAGAAGTTTACACAGAGAAAGTAAACTTAATTTTTAAATAATAGAGCAACAAAAAGAAATATCGATAAATATTTACAAAATTTTCATATTTATCCATACTGTTTTAAAGCAATTATAAATTAAAATTAAAAGGTTTTCATCTATCCACCCCATTTGAAGGCAATTTCAATCTAGAAAATTTTATATTTAAAAGTAATTTTAAAAAGTATAGTTTATTGAATCTCAAAAGTTAATTTAAGTGATGAGATTTGTTCACACTGTATTAGGGGGCTATCTTTTATATGCTTAATTGATGTGAAAATTTAATCAACATGGTTTGAATTCATTCTTCCCTGATAAGTTTTCAAGTATCAATGAATTATCCTAAACATTATTTGTTATAATTTTTTACATTGTTTCATTATGAAAATTAACATATGATAAATCTGTAGAAAAATAAAAATATTTCTCTTATCTCTTTAGTTAAGAAAAAATTAAAAACCCAATAATAATTTATATCGACTTCTATCGAATGTTTAATATTTTATCACCAATTAACATCATTTTAAACGAGTTGTAATAAAATATAATTTCAACAACTATATTGAATTACTACCATTTATATCAGGTTAATATTTGTTTAGTGTCTTTGGTTCTCTTTGTTTGAAGTAGTAAATTGTCTCTTTAGGGATGCAAGTCCCCTTGGAAGTTCTCTTTATTTATATTACTAAAAAATTCTTTTGATTTTGTTATATACAAGACATGAAGTAAAATCATGATAAATTTTTTTCATATTTTATCGCATTGTAAAAAATGATGTTTTTCGTGTTAACTTTCATCAAGTAGCTGATTGTTCTCACTGTTGAAACTATTGTGAACCCCAATTTGGATGTATTCAAGAATAGTTTACAGATAAATTGGTAAGCTTCTTATTTTAGAAAATTTGTTAATATAAATGACACTTGTAGCTATAATGTAGTCTCTTGTAAAGTATTCAAATACATCGGAAAAATAATACCATTGAAATTAAATTTTCAATTTGATGTTTATGTTTGATATGGATGTTAAAAATGAGTATTATAGCACAATTATTTTATGTTAATTGGAGCAACCTAAACAAATTATAATTTATAGTTTAATTTTAAATAAATTAGTAAAATAAATAAATTATAAATTGCGATCACCAAAATCATTATTTATTCGTGATTAAATGAATATAACAAGGATCGATTTATTTATCAAAAAGTTAATTGACTAAGAGTACAATGTTGGGCCCGTATACGGGCCTTTCCTCGTCTAGTTAAGAATATATAGGGAAAACTGAATAATTGGACGTCCTTTTTACATAACTGGTTTATGCATGTTAGAAATATCAAGAAGATGGGGAAATGTTGAAAGCTCTAGTGCTCATATCTAAACACCTAACTTTTATGTCAGTGTATGTTATAAAGAATTTGAGGTGTGTAGATATGGAGCAACCCAGAGCTTCCAAATTTTACCAAATTCTCATTGTTTCCGACATGCATGAACTAGTTATGTAGTACAATGTACTTTCAGTTATTCAGTTGTTCCTATTTGGTCACAAAGACTTGAAAAGCTTCTTATTTGACTCAAAATTTAGATCTAGATTTAAACAATCAGGTTTTCTTAATAAAAAGGGGTTAATTTTAATCAATAATAATATCCGGTAGATTATTCAACTAGTGCGGGAGCAAAATGTCACAGGGTCTATAGCAACAGTGATGGACGTATAATAAAAAAAAACACTTAATGGCGCGAGTATGAAGTAAATAGCCTTAAATAGCTTATAAATGGTGTGTAATGGTATTTTAGGTAAAAACAAATGTAACAGAGATGACCGGAAAAGGGGATGAAGTCGTGTAATATTCTTTCTTACAATGATAAATGATTGATGAGCCTTTAAATATTTGGGTTCTTCTTGGATCGTGTCAGCACCCGAGAATAAACAACAAAGTACCGAGAACAAACAACAAAGTACGCTTTCCTTTTTCCCAAATACATGTCAGGCTAATACCAATAAATTCGTACCAAATAGTCATGCGCACACAAGGATAAGACAACCGACCAGAGTCGAAGGAATATCTAATCACTGAATAGCCGTAAAGCTTTCCCCGCTCGCGAATCATACCTGGAACTCGGGTGCTGACACATTTATACCAAATTACCATAAAGCTTCCCTCGATCGCAAATCATACCTGCGATTCGAGTGCTGACACACTTATACTGAATATTATAAAGCTTCCCCCGCTCGCGAATCATACCTGGAACTCGGGTGCTGACACATTTATACCAAATTACCATAAAGCTTCCCTCGATCGCAAATCATACCTGCGATTCGAGTGCTGACACACTTATACTGAATATTATAAAGCTTCCCCCGCTCGCGAATCATACCTGCGACTCGGGTATTGACACATTTCCACACACTAAATCCATATTTTATTAAGAAAATAGTTTTCTCAGGGAAGTGGTAGAATCCTTATTAAAAGAAACATGAAACATAAGTTTTGAAATCGTTTGTTTTTTAAACTCATTTGTCAAGTTTAATGATATTCCACGATACAACCTAATCCAGGTACACAATTATCCATAGAGAGATAAATTCTCTTTTAGAAGATCAACAAGATAAACTCTAGCTTTCCTTTAGGTATTCAATTACGTCTTCGAGTATATTAACAGTTTAATATTACAGGCATGATTACAGGTATAACACGTAAGGCATGCTAGTGGGTCCTAGACTACCCGGACATGGCATAATAGTAGCTACGCACGGACTCCCGTCACCTCGTGCATGCGTAGCCCCCGAAGATAATAGCATGTATTGAATTAATTCACCTAGGGGGACGATTCCCCCTCACAAAGTTAGAAAGGAGACTTATCTCACTCCGAAATTCCAACACCGACTTCCAAGCCCTTCCGATGACTCCAACGGACGCACAATGCTCCGAAACTACTACATAATGGCAAAACAATGAAAATTAATCCTAATACTCACAACCAATTCAGAGTATATACTTTCCCGACCCCGCTCGGAGAAATGACCAAAATGCCCTCGGGCCCACGTGCCCGGAAATCAAAAATTCTCGAAGATATATTATACCCATAGCTTTACTAACTCAAATATATAATTTACTCAAATATTCATGCTTAATTCGTGGTTAAAAATTCAAATTTTTCACTTTTTAGGTTTTTCTTCGAAAACCCCAATTTTTTCCCACAATTTCCCATATCAAATCATGCATATAATCTTGTATTTAGCCTTAGAAACAAGTAGAAACAACTTACCTCTAATCCCTGATGAAATCCCCTTTGAAAAGCTCTCCAAAAATCGTCTCAACCAAATGAAAAATGAGAGAGAAATGGCACAAACCCGATTTTAAAACATTCTGCCCAGGCATCTTTTCGCACCTGCGATCCCGCAGGTGCGACCAAATCTCCTGCACCAGCGGTTTTCCTCAACTTCAGCCCAAATCGCACCTGCGCCCACTGTCCGCACCTGCGGCTTCGCAAGTGCGGAATATCCATCGCACATGCGGTACCCAGTCAGCCCACACTCGCACCTGCGGCGCCCAAGCCGCACTTGCGGTCAAAGCCTCGCAGGTGCGGTTGCACCAGATGACAGCAACTTCAGCCCTTTTCCAACTTCAACTTTGATCCGTTAACCGCCCGGAATCCACCTGAGGCCCCCGAGACCCCGTCCAATCACACCAACCTGTCCCAAAACATAACACGGACTTGATCGAGCCCTCAGATCACATCAAACGACGCCGAATTCATGAATCGCACTCAAATCCAATTCTTTAAGAACTTAGAATTTCAAACTTCTACATCCGACGCCGAAACCTATCAAATCACACCCGATTGATCTCAAATTTTGCACACAAGTCATATTCAACATTACGGATCTGCTCTAACTTCCGAAATCGCATTCCGACCTCGATATCAAAACCTCCACTTCCGACCGGATTTCCCAAAAACCTTCAAATTCCTATCTTTAGCCAAATGACTCCAACATGACCTACGGACATCCAAATTCACTTCCGATCGCGCTCCCAATTCCAAAATCACCATATGGAGCTATTCCCAGACTCAGAATCCCAAACGGACATCAACCTCACTGATATGCACTTCAAGCCCAAATTCATGAAATCCTTCTAAAATTCTAACTTCCACAATATACGCTGAGACGCTCCCGAGTTATCCAAAACCCGATCCGGACATACACCCAAGTCCGAAATCATCATACGAACCTGCTGGAACCTTCAAATCCTGATTAGGAGATCGTTTACTCAAAATTTCAATCTTAGTTGATTTCTCCAACTTAAGGCTTCCGAAATGAGAATTTTCTTTCCAAATCAATTCTAAACTTCCTAGAATTCAATTCTGACCACGCCCACAGGTCATAATACCTGAAACGAAGATGCACACGACTTCAAATCGTTGAACGACGCGCTAGAACACAAAACGACCAGTCGGGTCGTTACAGTTTTTCTAACGTTGACTTGGCTCTAACCTAAATAGGGTAATTTTTGCCTACACTTCTTTCACAAAAATTTCCATCTTTCTCTTATCTTAAATTTGGTGTATTTATCATCAATGTACTTCGTAATATAAATAGTATTTAGAACTTTAGAATCGTAGGAAATGACCTAACCTTGATGTTTTGGAAGTTCTATTTGATGTATTGATGTCGGCACAGGATTCAAAAACGATCTCTCGAACATAACTCTTCGGATTCTGCAAAAGTTCTCACAATTAGGGATGCCAACCGGGCGAGTCGGGTTGGATATGAGAGAATCAAAACGGTAATGTAAAAGGGACAAATTATTCAACCCGATCTATATCTAATAGAGATAAGAAAATGGGTTAACCGGTAGATAACATGGATATCTATATTATTAATGGTATTTTGAATATGATCAATTTTGGGAGAATCTATAGTTTCCCATGTTACACTATTAGTTTTAATGATGAAAAATAATATAATTGCTTTTGGTGTAGGGACTCAAGGAAATCAATCAGGATCAAAGTGCAAAAGGAAGATCATAAATTAACGGGGATAATTCAACACAAAAAGAATAAACTGACGAAAGCAGTTCAATGTAGAAGGAATAAGCTGAAGGAAGAAATCAATCAGAGATTGACTGAAGCCATCAAGGAGACGGAATCAGTGATAAAAATGGAAGAAGCACTGAAGATCCGACAAAGATAATCAATCAGAAGCTATTACTGGAAGGTCCTAGATTTAAGGGAAACATAATCACCAAGAATCAGCAAATATGGCGGGAACTATCTACTACCAGTAGCCACACATCCCCTGCTGATCCAGAAGATATAGACGAATATACAGACGAGCAGATGACAGTTGTTCAAGTCAATGCTAAAGCAAGGGATCTACTCTATAATGCTATAAATGGAGAACAATATGAAAAAATATCCAATTGTGATACAACTAAAGAAATGTGGGATACGCTGGAAGTCACTTATGAAGGAACCATAAAAGTGAAAGAAACTGACATCAATATGTTAGTTCATGATTACGAACTTTTCCAGATGAAAGAAGGAGAATCCATTGAAGAAATATTTGCAAGGTTCAGTAAGATCATTAGCGATCTAAAAGCTTTTGGTAAACCATATACAAGTGGTTGATCAAGTTCAAAAAATTATGAAAAGTCTCCCTACCATCTGACAGACAAAAGTAGTTGCACTCAAATCGCAAGATCTAAACAAACTATCTTATGATAAACTTCGAGGAGATCTCGTAGCATTTGAAAGACCCATCTCAAGAAAACAAGCCAGGAAGAAAATAAGAAAACAGTCGCATTCAAGGCTACAACTGACAGGACAGACAATGACATTGACGATGATCCTGAAGCCCTCGAGGAAGATATTTCCATGGTATCAAGGAACATGGATGGTCTAATGAGAAGATACAGAAATATAAGAAGAAGAAGGATACCGTCGAGGCGAACCAGGCAATACAATAAGCAAGACAAGAATGATGAAAAATGCAACGAGTGTGGAAGATACGGACATATGCAAGCTGAATGCCCAAATCTGAAAAGAAAAGTTACTAGAGGATTTAACAAGAACAAATCTTTTAGAAGCTGGAGTGATGAAGATGTCTCAGAACCTGAAGAGATAGCAAATCTTTGTTTCATGACAATTCTAGAAAATGACATAAACAAACTTTCAGGCTACTGGACAGATGAGGATGCTTCAAACGACGAATGCAAAGATGAAAATAAAAACTGTTTCATGGCACGAGGTGAAACAAGCGAGGTAAGACCCTATAATTGTGAAAGATTCAATGAATTGCAGGATATTCTTGACCTTACTTTAAAAGGGTATCAAAAGTTGATGAATGAACTAAAGAGACTCAATAGGGAAAAGAAATACCGGAAACTCAAGCTTGAAGTATGTGAAATTGAAAAGGAAGTACTTCAAGAAGAATTTCAGGAATTGCTAATGCAACTCAATGGCATGCGCAAATCCACCAGTCATAGTTTTGTCAAGTCCAACCAGGAAAATTACAAGTAAAATGGAAAAGGACCAACTAGAACAGGGTCCAAAAGCACTAGTGGAAGATCCAAAAATATATCAGCCTCTGTATGTCACTATTGTATTAAAAGTGGGCATAAATATTCCTTTTGTCGATTTCGTAAATCAAATGTTCCAGTGGATTTGGAAACCCAAAGACAACCCTAATCTTAGTAATACTAACCAACAAGGACCCAAGCAAGCTTGGGTACCTAGAGAAAGTAATTATTACATTCTGCAGGATCACCACAGAAAGAGCTGCAAAGGAAAATGGTACATGGATAGTGCGTGTTCCAGTCATATGACAGGTGACAAAAACTTGTTCAAAGAAGTTACAAAAATAAATGGAGAAAGTGTTAAATTTGGTTATGACTCAAAGGGAAAGATAGTTGGCACCAACATAGTCCCATTCAATAACAACTGCAATATCACTAAAGTCTATCTTGTAAATGGACTCAACTACAATCTTCTGAGCATAAGCCAACTATGTGATTCCGGATATGAAGTAAAATTCAAGAAAACAGGTTATGCTATTGAAGATGAGTCAGGTAAGGTAATTCTTCCAGGAAAAAGGTATGGAAATGTCTACATTCTTGATGGCTTTGAAAATGTAGATGGACATATTTGTTTAACATCCATATCTGATGATCCATGGTTATGGCATAAGAAACTTGGTCATGCAAGCATGCATCTTATAGATAAACTATCCAAGCATGATTTAGTTATTGGTCTTCCCAAACTCAATTTCTTTAGAAGTCATGTATGTGATGCATGCCAGACTGGTAAACAGACCGTGAACTCTTTCAAAATCAAAGACATTGTGTCCACATCTAAGCCTTTACAATTGCTTCATATGGATTTGTTTGGACCTACTAAAACTGCTAGCATGGGTGGAAAATGATATGCATTTGTTATTGTTGATGACTACTCACGTTTTACATGGGTGATTTTTTTTATCTCACAAAGATGAAGCTTTGAAAAATTTTGAGATCTTTTGTAAAAGAGTTGAACGAGAAAAGGGATATCTTATTAGTACCATTCAAAGTGATCATGGATGAGAATTGAAAGCAGCACATTTGAAGAATTCTGCAATGATCAAGGATACACCGACAACTTCTCATCCCCAAGATCACCTCAACAGAATGAGGTAGTGGAGCGGAAAAATAGAACTCTACAAGATATGGCTAGAACTATGATACTAGAGTATTCATTGTCGAACCACTTCTAGGCAGAAGAAGTAAGTACAAACCATATTCTCAACAGATGTCTCATAAGGCCTATCTTGAAGAAAACTCCATACGAACTGTGAAAAGATAAACGACCCAACATAAGCTACTTCCACACTTTTGGAAGCAAATGTTTCATCCACAACAATGGTAAAGAAAATCTTGGAAAATTTGATCCAAGAAGTGATGAAGATATTTTTCTAGGTTACTCTATAAACAGTAATCATTTAGAGTTTATAATAAATGACTTTATCTGTTGAAGAATCAGTACATGTAATATTTGATGAAACACCTCAGTTGAGAAAGGAATTATTGCAAGTGATGAAGACCAAAATCAAGAAACAACTCATCCAAGCAATCCTCAAGAGTCGACTAACAAAGTAGACAACGTCAGAGTCGACTAATGAAATTAGCAACAGTCAACTAGAAGCACAGATAGAGTCGTCTACTCCTACAAGCATAACTCGTCCAAATGAATGGAGAAGTGAACTAGAATATTCTCAGAAGTTTATCATAAGAAATCCAAGTGAAGTAATGAAGACCAGAGGAGCTCATAAAAAGAAGGCAAATATAGCATTGATCTCCTAGATTGAACCAAAGATGATAGAGGGGGCTCTTAAGATTCAAGCTGGGTGCAGGCAATGCAGGAAGAACTGGATCAATTTGATAAAAACTAAGTGTGGAAACTAATTCCTAAGCCTGCAGACGCTATTGTAATTGTAACTAAATGGGTGTTCAGAAATAAGCTCAATGAGGATGGAAAGGTCATAAGAAACAAAGCCAGACTAGTAGCTCAAGGGTAATCGCAAGAGGAGTGAGTCAAGTATGATGAAACCTTTGCACCAGTAACTCGATTAGAGTCAATACGAATTTTTCATGCATATGCATCTTTCAAGAAATTCAGACTTTTCCATATGGATGTCAAGAGTGATTTCTTAAATGGGTTCATTGAGGAGGAAGTATATGTAAAACAATCGCCTGGATTTGAAGACTCAAAGTTTCATTATCATGTGTATAGGTTAACCAAGGCACTGTATGGACTTAAACAAGCTCCACGAGCATGGTACGAAAGTCTCAGTTCATTTCTACTTGATCATGGGTTTATAAGAGGTAAAGTGCACACTACACTATTCATCAAAAGATCATCTGAAGGTAACCTTATTATTCAAGTTTATGTTGATGATATTATTTTTGGTAGTGCTAACCCTCTGGTGTGCAAGGAATTTGCAACTCTTATGCAAAGTAAATTTGAAATAAGTATGATGGGAGAGCTCACATTTTTCCTTGGACTTCAAATCCAACAATATAAAGAAGGAACTTTTATATGCCAGACGAAATATAAAAATGAGCTAATTAAGAAGTTTGGCATGAGAAATGCTAAAGCTATTAGCACACCAATGAGCCCGTCAACAAATCTTGATAAAGATGAATTGGGAAATTATGTTCACCTCCTAGGAGTATCATCTGACTGCAGTAAAGAGAATTATTCGCTATCTAATTGGAACTATTTCTCATGGACTATGGTACCCTCGCTCTAATAATTTTAAATTAGAAGGTTTTTCAGATGCCTATCTCGAGGGTGATAAGGAAGACAGAAAAAGCACCAGTGGCACATGTCAATTACTAGAAAAATCCTTGATATCTTGGAACAGTAAAAATTAAGGATTTGTTGCACTATCCACTACGGAGGATGAATACATTGACATCGGACAGTGTTGTGCACAGTTATTATGGATGTCTCATCAATTTGGTGATTTTGAATTATCTTTTAAACCTATTCCAATATTTTGTGATAATTCTAGTGTTATATGTCTTTCAAAGAATCATGTGCATTACTCTAGGGCTAAGCATATAGACATCAAGCATCATTTTATTAGAGATCATGTTCTCAAATGAGATGTATAATTATCTTTTGTTATCACTACTGATCAATTAGCTGATATTTTTACCAAGCCTTTTACTAGAAGATAGATTTTGTCTTTTAAGAGATCTACTTGGTATTATCTCTCTTAATCATAAAAGTTAGGACTAATTTGACTTTTTTAAATTCTTGCATGTCTAACGTTCAAATTTTGTTTGTTTGTACTCATTTATGTACCGCCTCCGTTTTCCCTCTCTTTTCACATCAATCGCAGCTTTCAATAAAGGAAAACCAATCATCATGACTCTTCACTGACACCCTTTCCTTTCTTGTACTCAACCGTCAAAATTTCCTTTTTTAATCTCTGAACCCCTCTTCTGTGACCCCATCGTCTCCATCATTCAGAAACCTTTCAAACTTTTTCAACAGTTTCTCCCATGGCTAAATACTCCAAAACCCCTTCAGCCTTCACCAGAAAAAGTACTCGTTCCATAGGAAAACCCTCTTCTCAACCCCAAAACCCGTAGACATAGTATCTGACCACTCCGAAAGATTTGCCTCTTCACAGGCAGAACCTTCAGATCACTCTCACCTAGGACAAAAAGCCCTAGGAAAAAAGCCCATGGAAGATCCTCCTGAATCCCTTACTCCTAAGAAATCCACAATAGACCTCTCAAGCTTCCTAGAGTCAGACCTCAATTTCTGGGATACCCCAAATAGAGATTTATTCATTTTCCTAAAAGACAAGCACATTGCTCATGGCAGAGTTGTTGATCTTGACATCACAGAAACTCTCAGTTGTAAGGTAAAAGATCTTTTTGTCTTTCAAGGTTGGTCAAAATTTCTCTCTTTACCCATCCTAAAGTCTTTGAACCCTTAGTGAGAATGTTTTATGCAAATCTTCGCTCTAGTAAGCCTGATAGGTTAGAATCCTTAGTTCTGGGTAAACACATTGTTCTTGATTGTGCTATGTTTGATTCAATTTTCTTGTGTAAGTGCTCTGGTTTTCCAATGATTTTCAAAAACACTTGCCTGATGATTTTGAAATTTCTTTTGATCAAGCAAAATGTTGTATTGCCGAGTGCCCTATGATTTTCTCCCCAACCAGTTAGGTCCCAGTGATGTTAGCTTTGAAACTCGAGTTTTAGCCCACATTGTCGCAACCACTCTTTTTCCTCGAACTGGATCATTTCCACTTTCTCTCAAAGAGACATTTTTCTTGTTTACTGTCTTGTGTGGGCCATAAATTTCATGATAGAGAGTGCTGATGATCTCACCAGTTTGCCATATGGTATGGCTATCACTCACATCTTAGAAGCCCACAACATCTCCATATCGGTATACCCTTTTGTCATTGTGTCAAAATCCTATAATTCTAGGGCGTTTGCTAGTATGGTTTATGTGTGTGTAAAGGGATCTTGGGTGAAGAAGCGGGACGGTGAAGTCAAAAATGTTCAACCTGGCTCCAAGATCAAAACCTCAGTCTCCCACCATAGTGTAAGTGATCCTGATCTCACCGAGAAACTGACTGTCATTGACAACAATCTGACCAACATCCAATATCTCTACTTTCACTCAGTCCACTGTTGGTGACATCCACACAATTTCAAAAGAAACAGGGTCGGATGTTTCCAAGATAAGGGTCAGAATTCAGAGACTTGGAGAAAATACAGTCAAAGCTTTCAAAGAAGTACATGACAGGATTGATGGGGTCACCGTTGAAGTCAATGCCAGACTTTGACCGTCTAAAGGAGGCCATCTGCAATACTCTTACTTATTTCTTGTGTCGCTAGCTGTGGAAATCTCAAAATAATATAATTGTTTTTGGTGTAGGGGCTCAAGGAAATCAATCAGGATCAAAGTGCAAAAGGAAGATCATAAATTAACGGGGATTTTTAAACGCAAAACGAATAAACTAACAGAAGCAGTTTAATGCAGAAGGAATAAGTTGAAGGAAGAAATAAATTAGAGATTGACTGAAGCCATCAAAGAGAAGGAATCAGCGATAAAAAGGGAAGAAGCACTGAAGATCCGGCAAAGATAATCAATCAGAAGCTATTACTGGAAAGTCCCAGATTTAAGGGAAACATAATTACCCAGAATTAGCAAATCCGGTGGATATCAAGACTTAGAGATGGAAAGCTATAAAAGTCCACACATCAAGGAAGAGTAACGGGAATTAACTTTATTCTTGGAAAGAATCAATCTGTGATCCCTTTCAAGGACCAAATCTCTTGGTTTTGCAATCTCTCTAGATTCTAAGGCCTCCTGGAAAGTATATACACGTTCGCTCTGGACTTGAAGAAAGATACTTTGATCAAACCATCTACTCTCTTTTTGTTCTACTCCAAACAAGCATTGTAGTTCTTTTAGATCTGTTATGTAACTAGTGAGAGAAGAAAGAGAGAAAATCATTGGTGAGACATTGTATCAAGAAAAGATGAGAGACATAGAAACTAAGCAGTTGGTGTAAATCTACACCATTTCCTCTGTACTCAAGAAACTTTGATCGCTTAAAGATAACACCCTTGCAAACCAAGGGGACTGGGAAAGGATTCACATTGAATCCGAACCAGTATAAAAATTCTGGTGTCTTTAATTCCTGCACTTTAATTCTGCATTTATTATTATCTCGCTCTTATTTCTAGTCGACAAATTGGTAAACTAGTCAACTACTATTAACTATTTTTAAAATAAGCAATTCATCCCAAACTTGAGGAACTCCCAATTTAAATCTTTGCAAATGTAAAAGTAAACCTATTGGTTATCCATATTTAAGTGGAAAATATCTTATCCATATTTGACCGATTTTGTAAAAAGTTCATTATCCAACCACTTTTTAGTGGACAATATGAATGGATTAACTATTTTTTATGGGACTTTTTCATATATATACAAAATTTTAAACTTATTTACCCGGTTTTGTCTAAGTTTTTCTATTACAAAAAGTAACTAAAGGTTTTTACAAAATATGTACAAATCCGGTCAAAATCTACAATTTATCTACAACTTAAATACAAATTTTTTGTACAGAATCCAGTCAAAATCTACAATTCATTTTGCAACTTAAATACAATTTTTTTGTACAGAAATTCGGTCAAAAACTACAATTTATATACAACTTGTATACAATTATGTTAGTTGTGAATACACACCCGATATACAAAATATATACAATTTGTTTATGTCTTTTTTTTCGAGTTTCAATTTGAAATTCCAACCAAAACTACCTTAAATCTTCTCCAAATTCTCTCAAAATTGATATATAAACTCTAAAATATATTCTTAATCATTTGCAATAACACCAATCCAAACAAACAACAATTTTGCAAAATTCGATTTTCGAATTCAAAGTTTCAAAGCTTTTTAATGGCTGTCAATGGAGTTTTTAATGGATTCAGACTTCCAATTAAATTTACTCACTCCTGATTAATACGATTTAGTTTATTGATTCAAAAAAGCTAAAAGAAATCATTAATATGTTTACGTTTCTGTTTAATAAAATGCAAATCCAGCTGTTTCAGTTTCTGTAATCAAGATTTTTCAGCTGAAGATTGAATTTTCTAACTTTAACTACTGTATTTTGTGGATTATAAGGATTCAAAAAATCAAGGTTGTGGCTCATTCTACTCATTGTTGTTGTTGTTTGATATGTTTCGTCTGCAATATTGAAAGGCCTTATCTTTTGGTAGTGAATTCTCATTTTGGAGTTTCAATCTTAATGGTCGTGGGACGGTGGATATAAGAAGAGAAGGAAAGCGGGAGTGATTGTGACCAGAAAAAGAAAAAATGGTTGAGCACCAAAATTCATCAGAGAAGAAACAAATAGGAAGATTATGATCTACTATATTATTTTGTATATAAATGGTAAATTGTATATCAAATTGTAATTAAATGATAACTTCTTTAGTGAGCGTATTAAGTTTCAAATGTAGTATAACTATGTAAAAATCCCATTTTTTATCCGTTTTGTCACCAGTACTCTCAACTCAAAGATCTGGTAAAAATAGCACGGGCTAGCCAATTTTCGGACTGGTCACTCAAAAATAGTCAGTGTTTGCGAAGTCGTTGAAAAATAGCCACTATTTTGCTGCAACAGGAAATGTTCTAGCATAATATACTGGAGATCGGTGCACCTGTGTATGAACTTCCAGCATATTATGCAGGAACTCCAACACACGGAAAGTTCCAGCATAATATACTGGAGATTGGAGCACCTGTGTATGAACTTCCAGCATATTATGCAGGAACTCCAACACACGGAAAGTTCCAGCATAATATACTGGAGATTGGAGCACCTGTGTATGAACTTCCAGCATATTATATTGGACCGATATATTATACTGGAACTCCAGTATATTATGCTGGAACTCCAGTATAATATGCTAGAGTTCCAGTATACTTATGTTGGAACTCTAGTATAATATACTGGAGTATTTTTCGGATTTTGAGCTGTGTTTTCGTTCAGATTTATCTTTACATCAAAAGTGGCTAAATTTCGATTACTTTTGAAACTGTGGCTATTTTTGAATAACTGCTTGTAAATCTGGCTATTTTTAAATTTCTCCCAAAGATATGACATTGTGTAGAATCTCCATCAGATGACAAGAAAACCATCTCACATTTTACTACCAGAGTTCTTTTGAAGGAGGCCATTTTGTTTCTTTTGAGGGTAACTGTAGGGAGCGGTTTGTAGATCAAAAGAGACGGTTGGGGTGTGGTCTGGTTCTCTCTCACTCTCTCTTTGGTGTTGTAGAAATTATCTTTTAATTTAGGCGGAATAACCTAGTAAACCACTTTACTTGTTCCACTTTGTCATCCGGGTCCCTATATTCTATGGAGTTTCATCTGGACACTTCCACTATCAAAATCTATATTTTAAACTCCTCTAACCATTGACTGAGCATATGTGGAAACTTGACGGTTGAGCTGGACCAAATGTGTGCAATGCACGTGTATAATGAGCGTGAATTCATAGATTTAGATTGAAAAGGAGACCAAAATAAGAATGAAAAAAAAAAGGAAAAAAAAAATATGCACATCGTGCCCCTTATTTCTCATTGATGTCTCCACCCCAAAATTCCTCGCCGAAAATCTCACCGGAAAAGCTCACCTTGCCAAATCTAACACCACACCAGCAACCTTTTACTTGCTCTCCTCTATCCATTGACTCAGAAACGACAAAAGAAAACTTTCACTGCCTGAAACAGTTGCTACCCCACCAGCGGAGTAGATCGGAAAGGGTCACCGACGACACTTCGCCTCCAACTCCTCTCCATTGTTCTTACTTGTCTCATCTTTCGTCTCTTTCTCGTCAACTGAAACAAACCCCAAGTAGAAAGCACCCATTTTCATACACCAAAATTTCACTAAATCAAGAAGCACTCGTTGGGAATTTTAAGGGACATAGGAGAGAAACTTCCACTTCAGATTTCATCTCTCACAAACTATCCGCACAAAATTTTAAGTGTTCTTATCCAAAAGTTTCACTTTGATTCAGTTATTTCTTCCAAATTTATGTTCAAAATTATCTATAAATATTGTATTTTTTTTATGTATTGGTTACAGAAAATTGAAAAAGATTTAGAATTTTTGTTGCTGAAAAGGGAGAAGAAGACATAAATTTTTGTTGTTTCAACCAATGAACAATCCCCCAAAATTTCAAGTGTGAAGATGAAGTGTAGCTTGGAAAAGTACTAGACGTATTTGCTTAGAAGGAAAGCATAAAGCAAAAACAGGAACGAGATCTTTTTGCCTTTGTTTATTTTTTTCTGACGTGGTATTCATTATTTGATGTGGATATGATGTGTCATGTATTTCAAAGCGAGTGAGTAATATACAGTGCCGGAAGGGTTTAAAATATGGATTTTGATCAAGTGAAAGTGTCCAGATAAACTCCATAGAATATAAGGACCGGGAGGACAAAGTGGAACAAGTAAAGGGTCTACTAGGCTATTCTGCCTTTAATTTATTCTTTTTTGCTTTGAAACACTTGTAGCTTACCGAGGACATGACCAACTTATCGAGAACATGACCCTTGATAAGAGGATGTGGACTTCAAAAATTATGGTAGAAGACCAGTAAGTAGTCGGGCATATCCTTTTTTCACACCTCTAGTAAGCATGTACCTTTTTATACTTAAATTTCTAGTATTACAGTTATTTTGATTTGCTTCCATTACCTTATCGTCTTGTTGTTGTTAATTCTTCTTGTTATTGCTTCTTTTCTATCATTGTACTGTATTTCTTTTAATAATGATGTGACTATGCTTTTACTGAGTCGAGGGTCTATTGAAAACAGCTTCTCCACCTTCACAAGGTAGGGGTAAAGTCTGCACACACACACTATCTTCCCCAGAGCCACTTATGAGATTATACTGGATTAAAACACTGTTGTTCTCTGTTCTCTGACTGAGATAGAGAAGAGAGGAAGGTAGAAAAATGTGACCAAAGGAGATGGCAGCTCACTAGTGGGGTTTAGACAGAAAAGAGAAGAAGAAAATGCTACTGATGAGGTTGTTGGGTGTGTAGCGTGTGTTGATACTAATAGCATGTTTGGCCAGGCTTCTTTTGAGGCAAAAGCGATTTTTTTTTTTTGGTCAAAAGTGCTTTTTTCCAAAATGAAGATGTTTGGCCAAGCTTTTGAAAGAAAAAAAAATGCTTTTGAGATGAAGCAGAAGCAGTTTTGGAGAAGCAGAAAAAAGTAGCTTCTCTCCAAAAGCACTTTTTGAAAAGTACTTTTGAGAAAAATACACTTAGAAGCAGTTTTTTAAAGCTTGGCCAACACTAGTTGTTGCTTTTTTTTAAAAAAAAAGGTAACATAACTGTATATTGATATAAGACTTCACTAAAATTGTGAAGTCACCCATAATTACAAAGGGACTGCCCTGGCAAAAAAAAAAGACAGTCCTAATCCTTGGTCATCTTACAAGGACTCTAATACATCTAAAATGGATTCGTGATCCTCCAAAAGCTTCCCTTTACACCAAAAATAAAAAAGAGCTAAACATTTCATCTTAATCTTTTGAATGTTCCCAAACTTGTCTTCAAAACATCTTTGATTCCTTTCTTCCAACACTGTCCACCATATGCATGCTGGGACAATCCTCCATCTCTCCCTTTCTATAGATAGTGAACCCTCTTTACTTCAGCTTGCTAGAGTATCTCGGACTCTTCCTGGCATTGGCCATTGGATTCCTCTCAGACTAATAAAAATTCTCCACATCTGGGTGGTGAACTTGCAATGCAGAAAGAGATGGTCAATTGTCTCTGCCTCCTCTTCACATAGATAACATTTGGAACACAATTGGAATCCTCTTCTTGTTAGGTTGTCATGAGTTAGGACAGCTTCTCTTGCCAGTAACCATGTGAAACATGCCACCTTGTATAGAATTTTTACTTTCCATATCATCTTCCATGGCCAGCACTCCACCTGATTATTGGATAAGTTGAACTCCTTATAAGCATCCTTAACCGAAAATTTCACTTGACTGTTGCCTTGCCAATTGATCATGTCTTGGTCTTGGTTTGATATGATGCCACTGAACTGCTGCAGGGAACTGTAGAATTCCACCACTATGTCAATCTCCCAATCATTTAACAGTCTTCTGAATGTGAGATTCCATCCTTGGTCTGTCCATACATCTTCGATTGTTGCATTCTATTGTTGACACAAGCTAAAGATATCAGGGAAGAGGACCTTCAGTGGTCCTTGTCCTAGCCAGTTGTCCTCCCACAGTGAGATCTTCCTACCATTTCCAACTTGGAACTTTGTCTTGTTAACTAACTTTGGCCATAGGTTCCTGATTGATCTCCACAGACTGACTCCATATGGTCTTCTTACTGCTTTGCTTGTCCAGCTACCTTCCATTCCATATTTTTCCTTAATCACTTCTGTCCATAATGTTTGCTCATCTGCAGCAAATTTCCACAACCACTTCATCATCAAGCTCTGGTTCTGAATTTTCAGATTTTTGATCCCCAAACCCCCTGTTTTCTTGCTTGTAATTATGTCACCCCACTTAACCAGGTGGTACTTCTTCTTCTCACAGTTACCTTCCCATAGAAAGTTCCTTCTTAAAGCATCAATCCTGTTTACTACACTAACTGGCATTGGGAATAAAGACATCATGTATGTAGGCATGGCATCAAGATCCGAATTATTCAAAATCAGTCTCCCTCCCTTTGACATATATTGATTCTTCTAATTTGTCATCTTCTTTTCACATTTCTCTAGTACATTATTCCATGTCCCTTTTAATTTACTCTTGGCAAACACTAATTGCTGCTTAGAAGTGTTTTTCAAATTAATTAGTCAAATACAAACTACTTCTCACCAAAAGTACTTTTGAATTGAGAAAATCACTTCTCAAAATAAGCTGATTTTTGCAGCTTGGCCGAATGGGCTATAAGGTTGCTAGCAATGACACAAAGAAAGAGGGAAGGAAAGAAGAGGAAAAAGAGTGTTTTAAGTGTTCATGGTCTTGGTTGAGGAAAGGTGGTGTGTCAACGGTAGGGAGATAAGAATAGAAAAGAAAATAAGTCTAGCAGGAGGTGGATGTTGGTAGCGAGCAGTCTGCTGAGGAAGATGATGAAGGAGCGGGGGAGGGGAAGAAAAGAGTAGAGGCTAACTGGTGGTAGCTTGGTGGCTACATTGAAAATGATGGGAGAAGGGGAGGGGGTGGTGGATGTTTTCTGCGTTTCTTTTGGTCTTGGGAAGGAGACATATAGTGGGTAAAAATCCAATGTGCTTCTTGTTAAAAGAGGTAACACCTTGGTTATGACATGTTAGCTACTCTAGAAAACAGTGAAATGTCAAGGCATGAGAATGGATTTATGGCAGAACGTATCCGATGCAAGATGTGTGTACTCGGGTAACTATTTAATCTGGATTTCACTTTGATTGCAGAGATTCTCTCTCTTTACACTGGCATAACTTGGAGAATCATTGGCAAATTGGTCTAAGAAATATTCCATCCCTCGATTTCGGTACAAAGTCATAACACAAGGAAGGAACCAATACAGACACCGATCACATAGTTTGGTAAATAATGAAATAATTCACAAGTATCACAAAAGACCCAAAGAACACTAGCTGGTCCCGAAACAACAGGACGTATTTAAAAGGTATGGTACTCATCAAATAGCATTTTATCGATGAGCATGTACACAACGATATTGATGTCTGGACACTTCTCGTCTTATCAGCAAGCAGCCAATCTCATAATCAACTTTTTCTCCTATAACATCTGCACGAGAGAATACATCAACTTACCTGAACTTGCAGTCTGACCACCCTGGCATGACAAAAGGCAGCTTCCAAAACATTACTTCATCAGTAAGTAGAGTCATGACCTGGACTATCGGAATGCATATCCATGGATGCATCAGCAGAGATATAACTATTTGAATCTCTATTTTGGTGTTGAGAGTTTGTTTCAATGTGTCTTGTACCATTGGGAGGTTGAACATTGTTTGAAAACTGACCCCCTTGAGCAATGTGATAATTCTGTAAGCTCCGGCGAACAGGGCTTGAAAGAGCATTTGAGAAAACGTTATTCTTTGGCTGCTGATCATGATCAGAACGTAAGCCATGACCTGGAGCTGCTACGCCAACTGGACCTGAAGAGACATGGAAGCCTGAGTTTGCAAAATGCATCGGTTGGGAATGATGATGCTGAGGTGGTGGTGGCCTAGGCGACATTGACTGGTCCTCTCCATTATAATCCAATTCGGACTGGCAAATCCGTAGATGCATTTTTAGACACATCAAAACAGGGCTGTCAGATGTTGTCAAACCAGGTGTTGTTTTTTAAAAAGATGGCAACCAGAATGGTGAAATAGGCAAACCGCTGATACACTTCCATAAGTTCAGTGCAGTCAGTAGGTAAACGACAGTACATACTTAAATAAGATTTGATGAAACCAGGAAATCGGGCTCTTATTTATAAACTACAAAATAATGAGATCTTGACAGCTTATCCCCATGAAGGTCCAACAAGCCCATGCCACCATCATCACTCTTGTCCTCCCTTTTACCCATTTTTTCTTTAATAATTTCACATCAAACAGATACATACGTGAAACTTTTGCTACTTGCATAAAGTTTATTTCATGTAGAAAGCAAGTGTACAATTTCTTTTTTATTTGACAGAGTACCAGGCTCGAACTCTTGACCTAGTGCATGTAGAGGCCTCTCAGCCACTATGAACAAGAATAGCCGGTCAAGTGTACAATTTCTTTTAATCTTAAAAATGAAGTTCTACTTTTTATCCAAAAAAAGGTAATATCCACAAAAAGAAATTCTAAATATCCAATCTGCATATTGAGAGATAAGAGTCTGAAAGGAATATAATTTAAATAAAAAAGATCAAGCCTTAGAGGAAAATAACTTAAACATGTGCCTGAGAAGCCAATTTCAGTATAGCTGAGAGCAGAAACCAATGGTTTCCCATTTCTATGAAGACCCGACTCATCACTATGAAAACTAATAATGGAAATAATCAGATCAAATGTATCAAGATAGCTCTTGCAATCTATAATCCAGTAATAATTTAATGTCAAATAAAGCACTCTCACAAAGGTAACAGGTTAACAATAAACCACATATAAAACAGACACAAGATCCACTTGAGATTAACAAAATTCTTGAAAACACAAGCCCCAAAAACCTTGAATAGAAGTAAACAATAAATTAATCATAAGACTGAGCTAATTGATTGCCGCACATATCTCTTGATACAAATTTCTCCATCATGTAAAATTCAACATCAAATGCCGAGAAGAATCAATAGCCATCATGGCATTCTTCTTTTAATAAACAACATCATAGGTTTCAATGTCAGGCTTAAATTATCATGGAAAGATTTCACAATAGCAAGGAAGGTAATTGCTGGTACTCTTATGACATTAAGGTCCATCTTAGTAATATCAAACAAGCGTACTAAAATTTCAAACCATACTACAGAACAGCAAGACTGTTTACTAGGTCATCTCCAAGTCATAAATCAACAAGGATGAGTAACTTCAAGATTGTTTACTAGGTCATCTCCAAGTCATAAATCAACAAGGGTGAGTAACTTCACGCAACCTTTTTCGGTATATAGCATATCCAGATAACTCAACCAGCTCAGTCTATCCAAAAGCAATTTGAGAGTTTCTAAAACCTCCGCCAAACTCCAATATCATTGCATTCTCATTTTGTTACCCTCAGGTAATTTCACTCCTCATATGATAAGCCAAGATCTAAGGTCAAACATTATGCAGGAATTTATGTAGAGACTGAAATATTGGATCAAAGGCCAGCTAGGGCAAGTTCCAATAACAGTCCTTTGTATTCGTTAAAGAAAAATACAATCTAATTCGTCATCTTGAATTTGAGACGGTGGTGATTGGAGACACAAGAGCCACCTATCAACGTCAGTCACATTACTAGCCATAGTGTCTTGGTTCTTCTTACGCGATTCATTCACTTGCTGAAAGATCTGGGCAAATGCAGGCAGAAACAACAAGACTCGCATGCTCTGAAGCTCTATCCGTGTCTACCTCAAATGATTGCGCACACAAAAACTACAGAGGAGCCACTGGTTTCTCACTCTCCTAGAAGCAATTAAGCATTTGCAACTAAACTCAAAAGGTCCCAACTGCATATGTAGCTACAGCACTAATTCTGGATTACCAGATCAAGAGAATCTTTGGATAGAAGGAATCTGGGGGAAAAAAACCTCAACAACTATGCCTCATTCCCAAACAAAGTTGGGGTAAAAACAAAGATGTCATGTTCTTTAATTCCATTAAACCTTTTTTTCATAATTTTGAATCCATTGACATAAATTATAGTCTTTAAATCTGCCTCTTTTAGTCTTCCTAAGTCAATTAAAAATCGGATTTGGACATATGTTCTTGATCCCAAGTAAAGAAATTGAGGGCATACCCCCAAAGAGTCTAACCATTCACAAACAGAACCATGTTATCAATTATTATCCAAAATTTTCAAGAAGAAAATGTTGATTAACATACAAGAAAAACTTTATGTTCTTTTTGTCAGGTTATCTACAATATCTCTGATCACAGGATCAAGCTTTCAGGATTATATTGCACTTTTGGGAAAAGGATCATGTGGAGATTCCTTGACTATAAAAGGCACAGGATCAAGCTTTCAGGATTATATTGCACTTCTAAGAAGAATAAGGAACTCATATGCTATTTGCTAAGTAGATGAAGCTACATAAAATAAACATGAAAGGAAAATCAAACATATCAACCATAAAAAAGTGGCTAGATAATCAAGATAATAGAAAAGAAACCTGCAGGTAGTTCAGTATGTCAACAGTTGTTACTCTGGATCCACCCTCTTGTTGCCTCAAGATCCATTGGTACAGTTTTTCCTATTAAAACAATGTTATGTTAGTTATCATGATACACATTCAAAAGGGCAACAGCTAGGATTCATCAAAAGATAAAATCCCAACAAACGGAAGTAGATCATTTATATTAAAACAACACAGCATGTGTCTTCCAAGGAGAGCATCTAGAAGCCTTAGTACTAAGAAACATTTCCTTCTGAAACACTTAAGCTTAGAAACCAAAATACTTGCAGTCACAAGTTAGTGTGAAGCCATAACTACATATTAAGTATGACGAAAAACTTCACTCTAGTACAGTCTAACCAAGTTCACATGCACCTCTTTTTCTTTTTACAAGTCAGATCATTTCATTGATTACATACCAACATGGTATCAAAAGTATTTATAAAGGGAGTGAGTAGCTCAACCACAGTTGTCAATGAAGTTATCCATTCATCTCAACACAATCATCTAAGTACATGGATATGCTCTCTATTATGGAATAATATCCTATTCCTCTAATTACAGCTGCTACACTATGGTGTGCTTCTCCAAATTACCTTGCTCTCCTATTCGGTCTTCCGTAATCTCCAACAAGTGATTGTCCAGTTGCAACAGACATATGGTCCATGTTTCTTTCACTTTTTGGATTGCATTGGACAATGCCATGCAGTGTCAAGGAAGTTTTTGTGAGTTGGAGTTGATGGAAGTTGAGAAGTCCATCAAGAAAATCTGGTCTATGGTTCTTGCTGCTACTTTGTGTCGCTTATGGACAGAAAGGAATCGAAGATGCTTTGATGGCATCTCAACTGCTAGATACCTACTCAAGGCTAGATGTTTAGTCACTCTTTTTTGTTGGGTAAAGCTTTCCCCTATGCATAACCCTGACCAATTCATGGAATTTATCAGCTCTCTAGTGTTATGATAGATTTTTTTGCTTTCTTCTTAGGAGCTGATATCTTCTTTTATTTTGTAATACATGCATCCACTGGATGCTTTTGTTATTAATATACCACTTACTTCATCAAAAAAAAAAAACAAGTGATTGTCCTTGTTACTCTGTTTGACATAAATTTATAACGTTTGTTACTCTGGACATTATCGACCTAATATCAAACAAGAAAAGTACAAGATTCCACAGCTATGCAATGCAACAGAATACGGTATATGTTTTTCTGATTCTGTACACAAACAACAGTAACTCATCACAATCCTCTTTCTCCTTAAACTATCTGCTGCTAAAGTTGCATCTTGCACCATAGACCATTAGAAATCTGCTTCATTAGGTGCCTAGGTATCCCATACTTTTTTTATACCTCTTTCCTATCTCCATCTCAGGATAGTTCATACGGTATGTACATTAGATAGATGACTTTCCCAGTGTTGTAAATAGCGCTCGCTACAGCGCTAAAGGCGTGAAGGTGTCGCTTCAGATGGTTTGTTGCGCAGCGATGCAAAATAGTGATCGCCTCTCTCTGTGTTGCGTGAGGCGACATTGTCGCGAGAAGCGACTGTAGCGTCGCTATTTTGTTTAAAAAGAAAATAGAGGGCTGGGCGAGATTTAAGTCTGAGAATTAGGGCTTTTCAGTTTTCACCTTCGAACTTGGAACAAAAAAATAGAGGCTTTTCACCTGCTACTGCTCGACCTTCTTCATCAGCTCATCTGCTTCATCTTCTTCAAGGCTTCAAGCTACTGCTCGAGCTCGAGCAGACCAGGTATGTTTCTTCTTCTTTCTTCTTTCTCCTTCTTCTTCTTCTTCTTCTTCTCTTCTTCTTTCTCTTTTCTTTCCTCTGTTTTTTGTCGAAAAAACAGACCCTCCGTTTTTTGTCGAATTTCGAAAGTTCTTTCTCCTTTCTCCTTCTTCTTCTTCTCTTCTTCTTTCTATTTTCTTTCCTCTGGCTTTTTTTTTCTTTTCTGTTTTTTCCGGACAGAAGCAGTAGCCTGCTCTTTTTTGTTTGCTCAATTTTTTCAATTATAGAATCATAGTATAATAGAGTAGAATTAATTGCATATTGACGTGTAATTTTGTTTTCTATAAAACAGCGCTGAAAATTGAAATGGCGTCATCCGATAGTAATAAACGAAATGATATAGCTTGGAATTATGCTATACTAGGCTCATCAAGATCCGCAATCAAATGTGTGTTTTGTGAAAAAGCATATAATGGTGGGATAACTCGTCAGNTTCTAGTGGGACAGCCACGTCACGTGCGGCGACAAAAGGTCCCCTCAATCTTTATTTCCCGGCAAAACAACAAGAAAAGGGAAAAGGTGAAGAAGGCTCAGGTTTAGAAGCCAAAAAGATTTTGAGGGATCGCGCCGTAAGTGCCTTTGCAGCATGGATTTACGATGCAGGGCTTCCTTTCAACTGTGTACTACTCTACTTTTGATAAATTCATTGAGGCCGTAGGACAACATGGCCCAGGAATGAAGCCGCCTAGCTATCATGAAGCTAGAGTAACTCATCTTTAAAAAGAGGTGAAAAAGGTAGACCAAATTATTGAGGAGCATAAGGTGGAATGGGACAAGTTTGGATGTTCCATCATGATGGATAAATGGACAGCACGTAATGGAAAAATGGTCATAAATGTGTTGGTAAACTCTCCAAGAGGGAGTGTTTTTCTTGAATCTCCCGATACTAGCAACTCTTCAACGGATACTAACAAAATGTACAGCTTGTTTAAAAAAACTATTGATAAAATTGGAAAGGAAAATGTTGTACAAATTGTTACAGATAATGCTAGTGAGAATGTTAGTGCGGGTAGGAGGATGGAAACTAATTATCCACACATTTATTGGACTCCATGTGCTGCCCATTATATCAACTTGATATTTGGTGACATATTCAAGGAGAACTCATATGCTTCAGGTAACTTTAAATAGCTATCTTTAAAGTCTTTAACTTTATTGTTACCTTTACAGTTTTCTCTCAGGCCGTCAAGGTATATTCTTACATTAGTCAGAGGCCGTTGTTGTTGAATTTGATGAGGAAATTCACAAATGAAAGAAATTTGGTGAGACCGGCCAAGACTAGATTTGCAACGGCTTCCTTAACTTCGCATAGTTTTTACTTGCAAAAGAAGAACTTGAGAAAACTAGTTCTTTCAAATGAATGGAAAGATAATAGATATGCAAAGGAAGCGGGGAGAGAAATTGCCAAAGTTCTTATTTCTCCATCATTCTGGAATAATGTTGTTCGGGCTCTTAAAGTTGGTAGCCCTTTGATTAGGGTGCTTTGTATGGTGGATGGGGAGAGAAAACCACCAATGGGCTATATTTATGAAGCTATGGATAGAGGCAAAGAGTCTATTGCAGCGTCATTTGAGGGAGAGGTTAGGAAATATGAGAAAGTTTTTGAGATAATTGATAGCAGGTGGACGGATCAAATGCACAAACCTTTGTATGCAGGTGGACGGATCAAATGCACAAACCTTTGTATGCAGCAGGCCATCTTCTTAACTCAGGATTATTTTACAAGAACACTAGAGATGATACTTTGACTCAAGAGGTGTGGATTGGATACTATGCATGTCTGGAGAAGTTGGTCCCTAATTCAGCAACGTTAGATCAAATAGGGGAGGAGTTTCGTAGGTACTCACAAGCAGAGGGCCTATTTGGTTTACAGACGGTCATTAGAGCCAGAGACATAAGGTCGCCAGGTAACTAACTTTAATATAGATATCCTTATAACTTTAATTTAATTTATTTGATTTATACTAATTAAATTTTAAAATATTTTTCTATAGTTGAATGATGGAAGCAATTTGGACACCAAACTCCAAACTTGCAAAAGTTTGCCATCAAAGTGCTAAGCCTAACTTGTAGTGCTAGTGCATCTGGATGCGAGAGAAACTGGAGCGTATTTGAGCATGTAAGAAAGAGATTTATTATATTATTAATATATTCTATATTGTACTACTATTAGAGTATTAGTATCTATTAATTAAATTAATTAATCTAAACAACTTATGCGCAAATTCACTCCAAGAAAAGAAATAGGCTTGAGCTATCGCGCCTCAATGATCTAGTGTATATTAAATACAATAGAACATAAAGGCGATGTTATGAAGCTCGCGATACCATTGATCCAATCTTGTTGGACAACATTGATGAGGCAAATGAATGGTTAACTGGAGCCCCTCAAAATCATGAAGATGAAGAAGTGTATGAAGGAGATGATCTTGATTGGGGTACTGTTTCTATGGCGACCGGACTTGAGGAGAATATCTATGGTCTTAGAGGGAGTTCTTCAAGTTACAAGGGAAAGGGAGTAGCAAGTTCAAGTGGCCGGTCCCTAATTGATGAAGAATCTGAGGATGAAGAAGATGATAGCCAATATAATGCTAGTATTCATGAAGTTGTTGAATTTGAAAATCTTGAAGAAGAATAGATGTTGCTTGTTTTAGACTATTAGACTTTAGTTTATTAGTTTATGAATCTAGTATCAACTATGAGTATATGACTATTTATTGAGTCTTTAATTTTTGAATGATATTTATTAATATATTATTGTTATTGAATTTTTAGTTATATATAATATTTTATGTTTTTGTATAAATTGTCGCTTCACATCAAAAAGGTGAGCGCTTCGCTGCGCGCCTCTCGCCGCAGTGAAGCGGGCCCTCGTCGCTATTTGTCATTGTACGCTGTTCAAAACACTGGACTTTCCCTTCTTCCCCCATACTATCCTATCATCTCCCCACCTCCTATAGGCCACTTATACATCTGTGAAGAAATTCCTTAATATCCTCCGATTATCTGACCTTGCTATTGATTTCCCTACTCAAACGGTCAGACACCATAGTGTCATGCTAATCACTACTTCAAATTCTGTTTGACTGCTTCCTCTAGAGCTCTTCAACCACACTTTTCTCCCAACCACATCTTTATACCATGTCCCACTCTTATTCATATATACCATAAAAACGCATTTCTTTCACTACCTCCTCCAGCAAGCTAATCCCATAAGAATTCCTTACTTCTGATGTAGCTGAATAAGAGCACTAGGTCTGAAGTTTTAGCACAGAAATGGAAATTGGAATCCTACTCTTTTTATATTATGGTGGTGTTCGAGCTATAGCTTGTGTAAACCTCAAGCACTTGCTACCTCCCACGAATAAAGGACTCGGGTAACTAACCCTTCACATAATGGCTCAGCCAGAGGAAGAATTCACATAGTGTAGCCTCTATTGGAACTGCAAACCTCCTCCTTTACGTGGGAGCGACTATACTTTTCAAAGCTCACCTAGACAAAGTTCAAATTCCAAAATTACACCCAAAAAAAAGTAAAAACAATGTATCAACCCAAACTAGTTGGTGTGGACTAAATAATCCTCATAGCTAAAGTAATTTTTCCGCAGTATTTTTCTATGGGCTTTCATCCCCCATCAACGCTACTCCTTTATTGAGACCAGCTATACCTTAGAGCTCAGACAGAAAAACAAAAGACAATTCCTAGATACCAAAATTAATCATAAAACTACAAAACAAACAAAAACAAATATTTATAACATATATACTAAGAAACCAAACAAAAAAGGAAGTAATAATACCATTCCGTGGCGTTCACCGGAAAGGAAGGAGAGTTTCTGTTGGTTCATAGCTTGAGTATAAAGCTGAGAAAGGGAGTTGGCAGCGCTACAGAAAGTTGAATACATGGTTCGATCCACCTCATCGAGGCTCGTTGCTAGTGACTTCCGTTTCTTCCCCATCCTTCAACGCGAGATTTCCCTTTTTATCTCTTTTAACTTATCTTTTTATAGCCGTTTTCGATAATCGGAAAAATCTCAGGCGATATTCTGGTAGATAGATTCCGACGAATTTCGCGGCGGAGGTTGGAGGATTGTGTGCTATAGGACGCAATTGTATTTGTAAGCAAATGTTAGGGGTGGTTTGGGTATGAATACAGAATTGGTAGGGATGGACAGTTCGGATTAGATTTTAAAAAAAAAAATCTGGTTTTGGATTTAAAAGTAACAATTCAAATTTAAACCAAAAAAGCTCCAATTGATTTCATTTTAAAAGTTCTATTCTGATTAATAAATTAGGTTATTTGAAATTTTCCACTTTGAGCTTTTATAAGTTGGGCTTGTTCTTTTTACAAAAATCAACCTACAAACAAAGTATTTATGTTAAATTATCAAAATTAACCTACAAATAAAGTATTTCTGTCAAATTGTCGTAATAGTTTTTTATTTTTACCACAATTATAAGAAAATTGTTTAAATGGTACGGCGTAGCCATTTTTTGACATGATAATTGAAAAGTACCCATCGTTCAAAAATTAATTAAAAATAGTCATTTTTAATGCAGCGATAAAATTTGGACACGTAGCTAAGACTAGAAAAGTTTCTAGCATAATATACTGGAGTTCATGTAACGACCCGGCCGGTCGTTTTGAATATTTTAGCCTTGTTTCCCTATTTGATGCTTTACATATGTGTATCTGAGCTTTTGGGACTTGTCGGGGTAGTTGGTTTGGTTTCCGGAGAGTTTTGGATTGATTTGAGGCACTTAGTCCCTTAAATGGAGGCTTAAGTCGTAAGAATTGATCGGAGTTTGACTTTAATGTAGACAACTCTGGAATGGTATTTTGATGGTTCCAATAGTTTCGTAGGGTGATTTTAGACTTAGGCGTATGTCTGAATTTGAATTTGGAGGTTCCTAGGTTGTTTTTGGTTTGAATTAGCGAAAGTTGAAAAATTGAAGGTTTGGAAGGTTGATAGGTTTGACTGAGGGTTGACTTAGTATAGGTTTGTTGTGTCATTTGGGACTTGCATGCAAAATTTGAGGTCTTTCCGAGTTGATTTGACTTGATTCGGTGTGAATTTTAGAAGTTAAAAGTCCATTAGTTCATTAGGCTTGAATTGGCGAGCGATTCGTAGTTTTGATGTTGTTTGGTGTGATTTGAGGCCTCGAGTAAGTCTGTATTATATTTTGGGATGGGTTGGTATGATTGGACGGGGTCCGGGAGGCATCAGGTGTGTTTGTAATGGGTTTCGGACCATTTCTCCATGTTTTGGCATTGCTGATTACTGATGTCCGGTTTCTTTCTTCGCGATCATGAAAAGGTAATGCGATCCCGTAGGGTATTTTTTACAGCAGGCGGGTTGTTTTTCGCATTAGCAAATTTATGAACGCGCTCACGATGCTTTGGGAGGCAGTGGCCTTCGCGATCGCGTGAGGGTCGACACGTTCGCGTCGAAGGGAGGCGGACTAGGGGCGTCTGGCTGTAAGCCTTCGCGATCGTGATGATTCCCCCGCATTCGCATAGAGCCAGGAGTGTGTTGTGCTTCGTGTTCGCGTCCTTGACCTCGTATTCGCGTAAGGTTATTTGGAGGCAGTGTTTGGATGTGCCTCACAATCGCGAAGACAGTTCCGCTGTAACGACCTAACCGGTCATTTTGAGTTTCAGCGTTCTGTTCAGTGGTTTGGGATCTTGAGTGTCTTCATGTTGTGTATTATGAATTGTGCGCATGGTCGGTTTCGATTTTCGAGTGGTTCAGGGTTGATTTGGAAGAATGATTCTTATTTTAGAAGCTTAAGTTGGAAATATTGACCGGGGTTTGACTTTTGTGAAAATGACCATGGAACAGTATTTTGATGGATTTGATAGATTCATATTGTGACTTTGGACTTGGGCGTATGTCTGGAATTGAATTCGGAGGTCCCTAGGTTGATTTGGCTTGTTTTGCCTAAAGTTGGCAATTTGAAGGTTTAAAAATTCCTAAAGTTTGATCGTAGGTTGACCAGATGGCTATCGGGTTCAAATTTTGATTTTGGGACTTGGAATAGGTCCGTTTAGTTATCTGGAACTTGTCTGCAAAGTTTGGCGTCATTCCGAGTTGATTTGATAGGTATCAGACGCGTAATTGTGTTTTTAGACGATTTCATGTGTTTTGAGGTCCGATTCGTGGTTTCAGGTGTTATTTTTGTGTTTTGATCCTGCGAGCGAGTTTGTATGATATTTTAAACTTTTTGTGGTTGGTTAGTGTGGAGCCTCGAGGGCTCAGGTGAGTTTCGGACGCATTCCGGAGTGTTTGAGCGATTACAGTTTTGCTGGTGTTACTGGTGCATCAGTTCTTGCAAATGCAAGATAATGTTCGCATTTGCGAACCTTGCATTTGCGAGGTAGGGATCGCATTTGTGAGATTCATTGGAAGCTTACTAGTTCGCATTTGCGGACATCTTGTTCGCCTTTGCGATGGGGAGCCTGGGCTGGCTAGATTGTATTTGCGATCACATGATCGCTTTTGTGAAGGGCCTGACTTCGCAAATGCGATGTCATGGTCGCATTTGTGACTTTCCCTGGGTTCATCAGGCGCCACATTTGCGATGGTTTATCCGCATTTACGAGGGTTCGCAAATTGCATTTACGACTCCTACACCTGAACAAAAAGGCTAGAAATGGGACTTAGCTTCAATTTACCATATCTTAGAACCCTAGACTCGGTAGGAGGCGATTTTGAGGAGGGATTTTCACATACAACTATTGGGTAAGTGATTTTGATCGATTTTCAATCATATTACATAATTATCCATGAGATTTAAAATCTAAATCATGAGGTTTGAATGGAAATTTTGGGGATTTTTGTCTATGTTTTGAAATAAAAACTTAAAATTTGAGAGTCGAATTGGACTCGGATTTGAAAACAAAATACATATATGGACTCGTGGGGTTATGGGCAGTCAAGATCTCCCTTTGGACTCGGGTTTAGACAGGGCGGGCCCGGGGTTGACTTTTGTTGACGGGGAAATTGTGTAAAAAGTTTAACTTTATTTATTCGAATTGGTTTCTCTTGCATTATTTGATGTTATTAAGTCAATTTTGGTTAGATTTAAGCCGAGCGAAGGCGTATTTTAGAGGAAAGACATTTTTAGAGTATTGATTAAGGGCATTTGAGGTAAGTATCTTGCATAACTTTGTATGGGGTAACTACCCCATAAGATCGAGTTTAATTGTACTATTTGAATTATGTGAAAGATGTGTACGAGAGATGACGAATGTGTACCGATACGCTCAAATTACACTTTAAAATAGTGTAAGCGATCGATGTAAAATATAGTAACCCAACTAGGTTGGGGTCGAATCCCACAGAGAACAATATGTAGGCGATTAGGAATATAAGAGAATTATCACTTATCGCGCATTGCCAAACACTTAGATTTTAGTTGTAAAAATATTTATATCTAAATGCAAAACTGCAAACTAACCTAGAAAGCAAGTAAAATGATCAATGGCAACAAGTATGGATACATCTGGAATTACACTCAAGTAACGATCCAATGTATTTCATGATTTTACAAATATGAGTGAGTTTATATCAATTAGCCACGGATAATAATTCTTAATTAGCTTTTTCCAAAGACTAACAAGACTTCTTAATTGAATTATTCCTAACCCAATTAAGAGATTAAGCACACCCGGATATGACTACAAGTAGTTCAATCCTATTCCTAGGTAGAATCTATAAAATGAGAGTTAAAACCTCAAGTTCTTGTTAATTAATCTTTCCCAACCCAAAATTATCTTTTCCAAAATTAATTCGGAGTTAATGAGCGAGTCCTAGGGTTAGCTAATCCCTTTGGAAATATTAAAGAACAAGAATAATTAAAGAAACAATAACTCACTTCACAAAAGAATAAAAATCATTCAATACATAAGCTCAACAAGGTATTTAATCCACACTTTAAACATGAATATTTTCATAAACAAGAATTAGTGTTGGAAATAAATATTATACACTTAAATATTCAATACAAAAAAGCAAGGAAATGAATAAATAAACATAAATGGGTAAGAAATCCTTACCACAAGCTTGAAATCTTCAAAACCCAAGTGTGTGGGCAAACCCTAGCTTCCAAAAATGTTCTCTCTAGTCTTCAAGACTCAAAATATGCTAAAACAATGCCAAAGATACTGAAAATATATGTTAGGTCGAGTATATGTAGGTTTGGGATTGGGAAAATGTGATTTTACAAATTTGTTCAGGTATTATGCCCGTTGACCGCACCTGCGGACAAATCCTCGCAGGTGCGGCTCCGCAGATGCGGATTCTACTTCGCAGGTGCGATTCAAAGTGATGTTGTTCTTTTCCACAGATGCGGACCAAATTACCGCACCTACGGTTCCGTAGGTGCGGATACCACGTCGCAGGTGCGGCCTCAGTACAGTTGAGCCAGGTTCGCAGGTGCGAAGCACTTCTTCGCAAGTGCGAATTCGCACCAGCGACCAAAAGTCTGCAGGTGCGGAATCACTGAAGGCTTTTGTGCTTTTCCCACCAATTTGTGCTCAATTCTACTTCAATTCAACGCCAATCACTTTATGGCATCATTTCCCTGAAAGACGAACAATACACACCATAAACGACCTCATCTTAACATTAAAGGATGCAAAATCTAGCGAAACAGAGTTAAAATGAGTGGTAAAATCATCATTCATCAACACCCCCAACTTAAAGATTTTGCTTGTCCTCAAGCAAATCAAAACCAACAACTCAATGAGGTTCTACCATTTAAAGCACAAGTCGTATTGCTATCTTTTAAAAATCACATTCTCCAACTAAGCATTATACTTATGGATTTGGATGGTACTAATAATTAGGCTCAAGTATGCATCTTACCCGAATAACTCCCTCATAAAAAAAAAACTTCAAGACGTGCAAGGGGGTTTCAAAATAATCAAGTGATAAGAATAAGCCTCAAGGAGTGACTCAAAAACACTGTGCTACTACATATGCTCAACTCATTCATTTCCGGATATATTAATTTCACCAATCCATCCTAATTCATGTGCCCTCACAAGAAAGAAAGTCCCAAAATCACCAAATTCACAAGAACAATACAAGGGACAAATTCACAAAGATACTCACTCTCACAAAGAATTTCAAGTGTTAAAACATATCATGCCATAGGCTTGCCCTTATTTTAATTCATCGCCTTTTAAAGAACATTCGGTTTGAGATCCCATAAGGACTTTTTAAGCTTGTAATGTAGGCTTAGGGAAGGGTCGGATAAACATTTAGGTACAAGTGACTACCTCCTCCTTGAACACTACTCACATTTTTTTTTCTTGTTGCCCTTTGTTTCTTTTCAAACCACATAGCCCTCATTGGCTCCTAGTTACCAACATCAAACCACCTTAAATACCTCTCTAATTTTCTTCAAGCCTCCATATTTCTATATATATACAAATATTTATTCTTCTTTTCTTTTTTTTTGTCTCTTTTCTTTTGGAGCTTGAATAATTTCATGTGAACACTTTGAGGTATAGGTTCTTACACTCAATATACAATCTTACAAATTTCCAACTTGACACCACACCCCCAACTTAGGATTTTAGCCTCATTCTCAATGTTCAAGGAGGGACGGGTTCAAAAGAGGAAATTATTTTACAAAATGGGAAAGGTTTGTAATGAGGGCACCATAGAAAAGGTTAAAGGCTCAAATATGGTGACTAGTGATAATATTTATGCAATGGTAAGCTTGAAAGACAAAAGAGGTTTTTCAAATAACACAAAGAATGCCTAAGGTCATTTCTCCAACCAACCGTAATTATCATTAGCATTGAAAGACCAACCGCGCAAGTTCTAGATGATGGAGTAAACACAAGAATTATTTACACAAACTCTAACACGAATGGCACATAAACTATCAAGATGGATCAATTTTACTTCCTAATAAGAGCATCTAGAGCAATATCATGCAAACTAGTGCGCAAAGAGTCACTAAAAGAGCCAACAATTTATCACATAAATTATTCTTTATCCTGCAACTTATTATATATATATATATATATATATATATATATATATATATATATTTTTATTTTTTTTGGTTTTTGTTTTTTTCAATTTAAAAACCAACATTCGGAGGGGTATTCTTAATTCACATTTCACATACAAGAGACTAATTTTGTTAGTACCAAATAATCCAAAAGTCTTCACCTAGCAAAACAAGACTAATTTCCTTAAGAAAGTTGTCACGCCATCTATCATAGGGAAAAATCACCCGGTTCACTTCAAAAATGTTCCTTGGGAAAGAACCGTAGCCTAAAGAAAACCCAAGGACACACTTCCATAGAGATAAAAAAATAAAAGAACAAAACTACTAAAGATAATACTAAAATAAAAGCAACTAATACTACATAAGCAAAAATAATACAAACTAAAAGCTACCAAAGAAAATAAGTAAAGAAAGAAAAATAAAAATAAACTAATCACACCAAGCTCAGCAAGAGCAGATGACATAATAAAATAAGTCCGGCAAGGGCACACAATATCCATACAATAAAGAAGCCCGGCAAGGGCACATCCACAAGTCATAGTACAAATACAATATGCTCCTAAAGCCACCCCCAAATAAATAAATTGCAGTGTCCCCACTGCACAATATCAAAATTAAAGAACAATAGTTTGAGGGTCTCCCTGAGGTCTGCATCAGACTAGCAGACTGTAGGAGAAAAGGCTAATCAGTGTTGCTGAGAGCTCTCACCATCAACATCCTCCTCCTCATCATCATCCTCAACATCTGTAACGAACGAGTACTCCTCGCTATCCTCATCATCCTGAACTGGTATCCGCCTACTCGGCTGTCCCCATTTAAAGATCGCTTTAATCCCTCTCCACATTTTTATCATGAATTTGCCCTTCTTTTTGTTCTTCTCCTTTTCTTTGTCAAAAGCTGACTTGAGGTCGACATGCGCCTTGGCCAAGCTGGTATAGGAGGTATCGAGCTGGGCAACAGATGTTGCCATCTTAGCTTGCGTATCGAAGTAAGTCTGCATCTCAGCTCTGGAGAAATAGTCGGGCGGGGGCTGGGAGTGTGAGGGCCCACTAGGGAGCTGTGACACTAACTAAGGCTGGCAGGTGGGCCGGGCCAGGCCTGACCCGGGACCGCACCGGGCCCGCGGCTCATGTGGGCTTGTGTGCTAAATGGGCCGGCCCGTGGCGGGTCCGGTCTTGGCGGGCCTGTGAGCCCATATGGGGTGGGCCTGGGGGTAGGGACCGTGAGCCCGTTTAGCCCAGGACCGGCAGGCGAGCCTGGTCCGATTCAACCAGGCCCAACGACTATTTTTAAAAAAAAAAAATTATTTAAAAAATGGCCAACGGTCAGAATTTTAAAATCTAGTCGTTGGCCCTTTAATTTTAGCCGTTTGGTATTTTTTAAAAATAGCCATTTGANAGTCTTTAACATTATACAATTTTCAAAAAGTTGTTCGTCAATTCGGTAAACTCGTTCCAACTCTTAAGTTTTAATATTATAGTTTTATTTGTTTAATTTATTTTCCTTATAATTAATATGGAATTTTCTTTGAAAAAAATATTTGGTGGTAAGGGAAAAGCTAAAATTGGTGAATCTAGTAGGCAAGCTACTACTACTCCCCCGGCCCCGGCTCTCCGACCTAGACCTGTTACTTGTCCTCCTCCACCTGTTATTCTTGATAGTGATAACCCTTGTTTTCAATTTACCGATAGTCAA
>ML357704.1:0-17874 GCA_005239505.1 Nicotiana paniculata | reverse complement strand
TCCAAATCATACACTCTCCAAGTCTTTTTACCATACGGATATCCCATAAACACACATTTGCGAATTCGAAGCAAATTTGTCACCATTTCTTCCTTGGTTGCGAACATAGCATAGTGAACCAAATACACGCAAGTGGTCGTAATTGGGTGATATTCCAAACAAACGATCATATGGTGTTTTTCCTTGCAGAACGGAAGAAGGTGTCCGATTGATCAAATAACAGGCCGTCAATACACACTCACCCCAAAATTCAATCGGTAAATGAGCTTGAAACCGGAGTGCCCGAGCAACATTCAGAATATGTCTATGTTTTCTCTCCACACGACCATTTTGTTGTGGTGTGGCAGTGCATGAGGTTTGAAAGATTATTCCTTGCTCTAAGAAGTACTTTTTCATACAAATATACTCAGTCCCATTATCACTCCGAACAATTTGACATATGTGTTAAATTGTCGGTAGACCAAAGCAAAGAAATTTCTCAACGTTTGACTCACTTCCCTTTTATCGGCCAACAAATAAACCCACACAGCTCGAGAGTAATCATCAACAATAGTTAAAAAGTATGAAGCCCCAGATGTTGATTTGGTTCGATAAGGGCCCCATAAGTCACAATGAATTAAATCAAAAGCAGAGGACGTTTTATTTTCACTTAAAGAGAAGACATTCCTTGTTTGTTTTGCCCTATGGCATACATCACATGACTTATCCTTTAAGCTAGAAGCAGAAGTTATTCCTAAATTCGGAAGTGACTTGGTAACATGCTCGGGCGGATGCCCTAATCTTTGATGCCACTAGTCGTAAGTGTCAACCTTCAATGCCTTAACACGTGGAACGGTTCGAAAGTAATAAAGTCCGGCTTCGCGTTCACCCGCTCCAATCAGTATCCCCGAGGTTTGGTCCTGTATAACACACACATTATTAGTGAACTGTACGAAACACTTAGAATGATCATTTAATTTTGATACAGATAACAAATTGCAGTTCAATCCGGGGACATATAGAACATGCTGTAGTAGCATGTTATCATCAAGTTTCACAGATCCTTCCTTTACGGCCATGGTATTGCTTCCGTTAGGTAGCCCCACCGGGCACTGTGGGATGTCTCGAATATTCACCAGTCGCTTCAAGTCACCGGTCATGTGATTCGAAGCTCCGGTGTCGATAATCCACGACCCACATAATTTCTTACCATTCAACGAAGTGGTCGTTGACTTCTCTTGCAACATCCCAGCCAGTATTTGCCATTGTTCCTCGGTCAGCCCGGGTACTCCTGTCACTTTGTTTTCAGAAATTGGCGCTCCATCCGTATCACGATCAGTATGGGCCGCGTTAGCTCGGGGGGTTCCCCGGCCACGACCACCTGGAGGAGCGTTTTGTTTCGGCTGCTGTTGTCCTCGTCCCCGACCACTTGGTTTATTATCGCTCCGTTGATTGAAGTTCCATCCTTCTGGATACCCAATTATTTCATAGCAACGATCAGGATCATGACCTGTCCGACCACAATGTTTGCACTTCATGACCGACCAGCATCGGTCAGAGTTGTGGTTGGATCGGTCACAATGTTTGCACTTTCGATTTCTATTCTCTGACCTGTTCGTCTGCGCAGCGAAAGACATTATTTCTCCAGGATCTTGCTGTCCTAGGACTCCTCCCTTGGCACGCTCATCTTGGATGAGCTTTTGATACACTTTGTTCAAACTCGGCAACGGGTCTTGTGCCAAGATGAGTGATCGGACAGTCCCATAAGTTCCTTCGTCCAATCCCATAAGGAAGAGATGCACTCTTTCTTCTTCCTTGTGCTTTGCTATGACTTCTCCAAGATTGCACGTGCACTTTCCGCATGCGCAAGTCGGATGTTGCTCGTAGTTTCCGAGCTCATTCCATAAAGTTGTCAATTTTCCATAATAGTTCACGATAGACATACCTTTCTGCTTGCACCCGGACAGTGCAGCTTTCAATTCTTGAATTCTCGGTCCGTTTCCGGTCGAGAAACGCTCTTTTATACTTTCCCACAAATCTTTGGCGACCTCCATATGTGATATGGTAGATCGTAGTGTTGGTTCGATGGAATTTCTGATCCATGATACCAACAAAGAATTGATAGTCCACCAATCCTCTAAGTCTGACGATGTCTCTTTGGGCATCGTAATACTTCCGTCCACGAAGCCAAATTTCTTCCTCGCCCTCAGGGCTGTCCGAACGGATCTAGCCCATTCTTCATAATTATCACCTTTCAATTGAACTTGGGTGATAACTAAACTAGGATTGTCATTGGAAGTGATATTGTATGGTGATATTGTCTTCCTTTGAACTACACCTTCCTTCACAACGGCCTGTATTTCGTCGGCCATAATTCAAGACAAAAAAATACACTGTTCAAAAGAGAACAAAGACAAATAATAATATTAGACAATGAAGAGTTCTTCAAAAGACTATGGCTCTGATACCATGAAAGATTTGATGCGGAAGACAAAGAACAATATTGGAGGAAACACTCTCGCTCTTCTCATTAATTCCACAAGTATTTATAGACAAAGAAGTTAGAGAAATAAGAGGAAACCTAAACCTAATAGGAGACCAAGACAAGAGAAAACCTAAACCTAAGAGGAGACCAAGACCTAAACTCTAATAAGGAAAATATTACACATTCCTAATTAAACTCTAATTCTTTCCTTATCATACCACATATCCAATCACAAATAAAAACTATACTTCGATGTTTGATCAGAAGTTCTTATACCAAGAGCAGAACTATCTTGGAGGTGTTCCAGCAAATTGTTTTTTGTTTCAAATAGTTTATACTATTGTGATCAGATTCCAAAAAAGAGAAAACTACTCTTAACTCCAATCTTTCTCAGCTATACCAACAAACTCAGTGACGGCAATTGTAACACTCCTCAAATCTATAAAAGTTTTAAGACCCGCTAAATATAAAATTTAATTTTTATAATCTTAAATTATACTTCTATTACGGATTTAAACCCTTGTGATTGATTTTGAGTTACTTCTCTATTTATAAATAATTGAATATACAATTAGGAGAATATTAATAATTTTAATATTTTTAATTAGTAAAAGTAGGTACCATTAATTATTAGTTAAGTGAAACAAAACAAGAAAAATAATAATTGTAATAATAATAAAACATAGAAGAAGAAAAAAAGAAAAAGGCCTAAAGCCTTAAAATCAATAAAGAACTATTGTTCTGTTCAGTCACGGCAAAACAAAAAAAAAAGAAGAGAAGAAACAGAGAACTCAACCTTACGAACGGCAACAACCATCAAAATACTCACGCGAGGCAACCGAACAGTTCTAGGGTACTTCACAAATCACAAATTCTTAAACTCAGGTATAAAAAAGTTCTCTATTCTCAGTTACCTTACGGTAGTAATGAGTATAGTAATTCCCTTCTTGCTCTATATCAACAATAGATTTCATGTTTAGGGGTGAAACTTTAAAATTGATTAAATGCACTGGTTATTGTAGAATCGATAGTTTGACTGGTGTCACTTGGACTGGGGCCTATGTATTGGCTCGAGAAGTTTTGAGGTGAGTTGATATAACCTTTTACTAAAGTGGTTTAACTCACAAAGCACGCATACAAGGTGTTTGATGAATTGCTTAAAAGAATTTATATGTACTTGATTGGGGCGAGTAAATACCTATTAACATAGAATTATTTTCTAGCTAAATTTATATGATTATTTTGATATATGTGCATAAATTTTCAGATTTCTGTGTTATTTCTATATGCCATTTTCATGTTGAAAATTCATGAAGAAGCCAGAATCTTTAGAAATAATTTTGAGAGTTTATTTCATTCTTGCGTCATACCTTACTTTTAAGGATTCCGGAATAAGTATGTTGAAAGATTTAGACTTGAAAAGTCACAAGAACAAGTTTTAGATAAAAAAGATTTTTGGGAGTATCCCTTATTCTGAGAAGGGGTCATCGTCCAGGCCGAGGGTCCTGACCAAGGCATTGACTTCTTGAAACTACTTGTGCCAAAGTAGGGAGCACACAAGCCGAGGGCCTCATTGCTAAGAATTTACTTAGCCATGCTAAGGTATGATACATGAGCGCTGAGAACCATGAAGCGAGTGGCACCTCGTGAATTGGGCTTATTCGATCAGGATGGGATCGAACCCGTGCCGATCACATGGTCACTAAGACAGAAATAGGTCAGGATAGTTGGAACTCTCAAAGTATAAAGAGAAGTATTTTTTTTTAATATTCATAAACTACTATTATGCGATTATTTTAGAATTGTTCTTAGAAGCTTTATGATTTTCTATGCATTTAGATACTTTGCTCGTAATGTATATTGTATTAAAGTTTCGTCCCCTGTCGTTGAGACTCACTGAGTACAATGGATGGTACTGACGTTCTGTTTTGGGAACCTACGTTGGTCTGCGGTACAATGTAGGAACCGATTTTGCAGGCGAACAGACTACGGGTTAGGACTTCCATCTCTTCCAGTGCTATTGGTGAGCTCCACTTTTATTCGTGGGGTATTCCTTAAATTCATATTTATCTAGCTATTCTTTGTTTACTTAGAGAACTGGCCAGAAATGAAAGGTCCTGAACAGTGCGTCAGTTTATCAGTAGAGGCTTCATAGACATAGTCGTGGGGTTAAAAATTTAGATGTTTTTGATAATAACTTAGAAGTATTTCATTTTTTTCTACGAATAAAGTTTTGGAGTTGGTTATTTTAGATATTTAAATTAATTAAAAGTATTTTGTTATAGTATTGCCTTATTGCACATAAAGTTTAAGGTTATAATAGATTTGACAAGCGCAGATAATTCGCTTTGTCATGTTTAATGATCGAGTGCCGGTCCCGGCTTGTTTGGAAAATGGGTCGTGACAGCAATATTCTCTTCACGTAACTAATTTGCTACACCCTGAAAAAAAAGGTAAGAAGGCATAAGAGGTTATTACGATGGTCTAAGAGAGGAGCGGAGGCATGAGGACCAAGGCAACCAATGACAAGTAAAGACATCAACATACGTTTCCAATAACATATCACACTTTTCAGAATTTAATCATGATTGACATAGAAAAAATATTTAATTTACAATCCACAAAAATTGAATTACAGAATAACCAAAAAAGGAGATCAGATCAAGTATCATTCTTTTCCATTCTCTTTCAAAGCAATGGTACAAAGAAGAAAAGAAGAAAATAAAAAGATAACTCTTCTAATGTTACCATACTCAATAATCAGGAACCATCCAATCCCAATCAGTGTCATCAAAGTCATCTTCCTCTTCGGACGTTTTCATATCTTGTGAATGTTGTGCATGAAATGGCATATCAACAACATCACCAGACACATCTTCTCTCAACCATACGACGTTACCATCGGGTAATCTATTTGATGAACCAATGTCGTCGTCGAGCTCACTCCAAAATGTATCTCCAATATGGACAATTTTCTTCCTCCAAATCAATAGGGATTTTGGTCCTTGCATAATAAATATTTTTCTCATTTTGATCATCCACATAAAAAACTTGATGCACTTGAGATGCCAATACAAAGGGGTCATCAGTACTGCATAATTTGTTAAAATTCACTCGAGTTAACCCATATCCATCTATTTCCTTATGAAACCAATCACATCTAAACAATACAACACTAAAACAACCCCAATAATCAATCTCAATAATATTCCAATAGATCCATAATAGGTAACCTCTCCATCGATGGGATTTTGGTCCCTAGCACTAGCAAAACTATCGGTTGTTGCTGATAAAGTCACACCATAGTTTTGAGTCTAAGCGGGTATCCCGTTCCATCGTATGAAATTGGTATCCATTGATAAAAAATCCAGTATATCTTTTTGCCACCATATTAGGCCCTTTAGCTATCCATCATAAATGATTTGGTACTTCAATAGTCTTAACTTTCTCTTTAAACCAATTACTAAATTCCTGGCTATGATTCCGTACCCGTACCCATGCATTTGATCTAGTATGATTATCAATTATACTCTTATGTTCCCTGCAAGCATGAAATGTTTCAAATTAAATTTTATGATTGACGTTCAAAATATTTCCATCACATATAAGTAAATTAATAAAGTTTAACATATAAGTGACAATTAAATATCTTATCTTACTTGATAAAGTTGTCCACCTGTTCATCTCCAATATTGAACAGAGCATATCGATGTGCTTCAAAACATAACTGTAAATCCATAGAAAAGCCTTGCCTTTCCTTTTTTCAATTGGATGGCCTATCTTAGGGAATATAGGTGACAAATTATCTCCCTCTATTTCAATTCCCTCATCATCCTCGTATTGGTACCTACTGAATCTTGTTTTTACCCCATCGTGTAGGTATCTCGAACAAAAGTTCAAGCATTCTGCGGCTAAAAATTCCTCCACAATTGATGCTTCCGGATGAGCCCGATTAAGAAAAAATGCCTTATACTTACACATGTTTTTCTCAGTGGGATACATCCAACGAAGATGCGCCGGACCACCAAGCTTTATCTCATTTACTAAATGGATGGGCAAACGTACCATTATATCAAAAAAGGTTGGGGGAAACATCTTTTCAAGGTCACATTCCATTTCATTGATTTCACAGTGCATTGTATCAAGATCTCTTCACCGTATAACTTTTCTATATATGGCTCTAAAGAAGTTCCCCAACCTAATTAAGACCCAAGAAACATTCTTGGACAATACTTTTCTGACGGTAACCTGAAGCAAGTAATGCATTATAAAATGAGCATCATAGCTCTTGTACCCTGATATTTTCATCTCATCCACTTGCACACGTCGTGATATATTTGAGGCACATCCTTTTGGTAATTTGGCATTTTTTAAAGCACTACAAAACAACTTCTTCTCTTCTGTCTTCATGGAGAAACAAGCTTTAGCTAGATAAACTTTTCCATTATTATCTTTTATTGGTTGAAGCTCCTTCCGTATTCCCGTCTCTTGCAAGTCATATCGAGAATTTACATGATCCTTTGTTTTTCCAGGTATATCCAATAAGTCCCAAGTAAATTGTCACAAATATTTTTCTTGATGTGCATCACATCAAGATTGTGTCGCAATTTATTATGTGCCCAATATGGCAATTCAAAAAGAATAGATTTCTTCTTCCACGGACCCTCACTATCTCAACGCCTCTTCTTTTTTCCCTTTACAAACATATTATTGAATTCACGCAACTCTTCCAAAGCTTCTGTACCCGATAATGGAGTAGGTGTTGTTCTATGATTCTCCTTACTATCAAATGATTTCTTATCTCTTCGAGATGGATGATAGGAGGCAAAAATGCCCGATGACCCATGTAACACATCTTACGACTATGTTTGAGATATTGAGAACATGTGTCATGATTACAAGTTGGGCATGCCCATCTCCCCTTGGTGCTCCATCAAAAAAGCATTGCTAGTGCTGGAAAATCACTAACGGTCCACAATAAGGCTGCACGCATTTGGAAGTTTCATTAGAATCACCATCATATGTTTCCATCCCGATTTCCCATAATTCCTTCAATTCAGCAATGAGTGATTGTAGGTACACATCTATATTCTTTCCCGAAGATGGACCAGGAATGATCATAGACAATATTATATACTTCGGCTTCATGCAAATCCATGGTGATAAATTATAGTTCATTAACATAACAGGTCATGTGCTATGGGAAATGCTCATGGTTCGAAATGGGTTGAAACCATCACTTGAAAGACCCAATCTAACATTACGAGGATCTCTAGCGAAGTCTTCATGCAAGGAATCAAAATCCTTCCAAGCTTCACCATCAGCAGGATGTCTTAAATTTCCATCATTGGGTCGTTCAGTAACATGCCATCTCATAGTTGCAGTTGTAACACATGAATATCCTCTTAAGCCTAGGTTTTAAAGGAAAGTATCTTAAAACCTTTGCAAGGACTTTAGAGCTTGCATTAGTCAAGGGATTAATAACATTATTCCATCTCGAATACCCACACACAGAATATTTCTCCGCCTTCTCGTTGTCATTCCAAAATAACATGCAATCATTAGGATATGCATGTATTTTTTCATAATGAAGACCCAAATCTTTTATCATACTTTTCACCTTATAGAAAGACTCGGGTAACTGAGCAAATAGGAATTCCTCTTTCAGTAAGTCTAAAATATCTGTGAATGCCACATTACTCAACCCATGAATTCACTTTGACAAGTACAACCGAATGGTAAAATTCAATTTAGAGAAATTCTCACACCCCGGATATAACTCTTGTTTCCCTTCCTCCACTAATTCGAAAAATTGCATTGCATCTTCAGATAGTCCCTCTTTCACTCCTTCACCGTGTCTGAAGTCACCCTCAACATTTCTAAAAGTATAATGAAGTAGTCCATCAATATCATCATGCATATCAGAACCTTCATCATCACTGCTACGATGTGGATTATTTCTCGAAAACCCTTCCCCATGAAAAATCCATTTGGTGTATGCTTGAACAAACCCATAAGCAACTTGGTGATCCTCCACCACATCTCTATAATGCCAATTACAATTAGCGCACTTTTTGCAAGGGCATAATATTTCATTTCCTTGGGAAGCTCGTTCACATGCCTTATCAAGAAAATTACTCACTCTGCGGATATACTCATCAGTGGATCTTCGAAGACCCATCAACCTTTTATCTCCATTACTCATTGAATATCCTATGAGACACAAAAGTAAATCAACAATTAGTAATCCCCAGTGTTGTGAAGAGCATGAAGCGAGGAAAAGCGACAACCCCCATTCACGAGAAGAGAGAAACGAGAAGCTGGGCAGAAATTGGTGGAACAATTGGGCATAATTTTTCTAAAAAAAATTCGCCAGCATTTCAGCGCTTTTTGGATGTTTAGAAAGAAAAAGAAAAATAAAAAGAAGAATAAGAAGAAGAAGAAGAATGAAATAAAAGTGCAGAACATACCTGAAAGTTATTGTTGTACTGTTGAAAAAGAAGAAGAACGACCTTAGTTTGAAGAAGAGAAATCGCTTTTTCGTACTAGAGTCGCTTCTAATGGCAGAAGCACTGACCCTTCCGCTCTGCTCCGCTTCTCGCTTAAAGCGAGGAAGCTCTCGCTTTTTTATCACTGGTAATCCCTGTTCCAGTAAGACACAATTGTAGTATTCAAATATGTTGTTGTATCACCATATTTTCTAGTTTTCTAGTTTTCTGGTAATCCCTGTTCCAGCCAATATGTTTTCTCTAATTTTCTAGTTGTCCAAATGGAACTCAGAAGAATAAGGGAATCTATGTTGCACCGAGTCTACAAGCAAATATTTTAAACTTTGGATAAGAGGGTAATTTTTTAAGCAATTCCAACTTAAGTGGAACTCTGATGAATAAGCTGGCTTCTGGAAGTAACCATGTGAAGTAAGAGGCAGGCAGTTGTGATGTGTGAATACGATGGTTTTCAGTGCATAGTCCTTATCTAAGATATTTTGAAAAAAGTTTGGAATCGGTTGATGAGGACTGGTGACTACTTAATGTGAACTTAAACAAGTTATAACTTCATATGGTCTATGAAAAGTAGAAGGCATCTTATTCCAGTTATTTTTAAATGGATAGCTTAGTTGTGCTCATAATCACCAGATAGGGGTAAGACCTTGTTAATCACGTGGATAGCTATATTACTTCTTAAATTATTCCATATATATATATATATATATATATATATATATATATATATATATATATATATATATCCATAGGTTTTGGCTTGTTATGAAATCACATTATTTGTTCTTGAAAGCATCTGGCAGTTAGAATCTGTAGCATTATTTGCCATGTACAACAAAAGCAGAAGCAACAAGTCCCTCTGTGAGAAGTCTACAAAGATGGTAACAAATGTGATTGTCACGCCCCCTTTTTCCAAACTCCTTTCGGGGTCAGTCAAGGGTTTTTGACATTGGCTGGGATAACTCATTCCTTTTGGGAAAGAGGTTTGCAAGTTTTGAAGAGTCGCCACCTAATGAGTTAAGGTGCGTTAGGGCACCTATTGGGGGGTTCATTTACAAACAAGTTTGGTAACCAAAGGTAGGGTAAGGGCTTGAAATTATCCTAAGAGGAAGGTGTTAGGAACCCTTCAGAATCCACAACCGTGGTTCCCGGCCAAACAACTTTTGTGAATTTCTACAAGTAGAATGTAGGCAATTAATGTTTAGAAGGAGAAAGTAGTTTTTGAAAGAGTTGCAATCTAAGCACACATGTGTTATTAAGTTTGAAAATGTTTAATAGTGAAGTACTGTTTTGAAACAATTATATTCTAAGCATGCATATGGGTAAGGGATGTCCTAGGTTGTCTGTAATATGGATCACATCAATGTAATACCCGGTATGTCACTCTTCGAATAGGGACTACACGTGGTATTAGCGCACCGATCATCATATCCATATCTACACTTTCCCACCCCGTAAAGGTAATTAGAACGAGTGCTGGTCAACGACCTCGATTGCATGATGTTACCTGTCCCTTCCTATTAGCCCTTGGAGGAGTATAGGCCTTCTATCCTATGAGGGAGGTTCTAGGCAGACCCTCAGGTTTAAAGGCAAAATACTAAGCGACAAATAAGAACATATAGGACTGCAATTAAGGGGATACACATATAAACAGAAAAAGGCATAGGTACCTCCACAGATAATGCACATAAGCAGCATGACTCAAACACATTTAAGATCTTAGCTTTTAATTCAGATCCTAAAGCATGGTATCTAAGTGATAATAACAAAGAGGCAGATTTATTTCATAACTCGGAGAGGAAGTCTTAATTAGTTTTACTTACTGATTTTTATCCTGTTGATAGTTAAGCAACGTACATAAATAAACATATTTCCAATTTTAACAACTTTAATTACCTAAGGCTTGCTTAGGCGTAGGACAGTGCTCAGTAATTACCTAGATTATTAAAGAAACTGTTTGAGTTGTTTTGCCTAAACATGTTGTACTTAGGTATTGCATAAAATGCAGAATTATCACTAGTTGTTTAGAGACATGGTAAAACAGTTTTAGGTCCTTTTCATGCATGAGTAATTAGGCAGAGAATGAGTCCTAAAACATGAGATCTAATATGCATATATGAAGATGCAGAATGGGTTGTGTGCAGAATTCCTAGGCAGGATTTGCTAAATGCATAAAGTTACAGTATTTGAACATGCTTTCAGAATATGCATCAAGTATGAGAGTGAACTGTTTATTAGCGTATTGTTACCCTAGGCAGGATTTCTAAGTGTACCACAATATTACAGCAATATTAGACCTAGTTTACATGAATAGCAGGTTTATATTAATGTTTAATCCTAGAGCATGATTTTCTAAGTGATAAGAGATGATACCAAATGAGATGCTAAAGCAATAAACGTGGACCTAAGGAGCAGGATGTCTAGTGCATGATATGCTTGCATCCATCAATCCTAAGCATGAATTCAAGTACAAAGATAGGGGATGTAAACCGAGGAGTATGATATCTACCCTTTAATAAACTACAACATGCATATTGCCCTTCCCTTTTCACTATCCATCCCCAGAGTTGTTTACAAATAATTATTACAGCCCATTGGCATAAATTACATAATTGAAATAAGAAAATAAGAAGTTATACTATAGGGAGGCTACTGATAGGCCCAGAATCTCCAGAATGCCTCATTGCCATTGGTTCACAACCTTTCACATGATCCTGATGTGTCAAAGTTCCCTAAGGATCTCAAGGGACCCCGGACAATGCTTACAACCAGAATTGAGAAGTGCAGTGCGGAAGAGCCAGCCTTAATGTGTCAGAGTTCAGAGGGAGCTCATAAGGGTCCCTAAGCAGTCACACATTAAGGGGGCAGAACCTAGACTTCTAAGAGTATGTGAGAGTGTTTGAGATAGTTTTGAAATAATTGATTTGAAAAACAGTTTGAAAATGGTTTTGGAGAGTAACATAAGAGTTTGCTTTAGTGAAAACCAGTTTGAAAGGAGGTGAGTATGACCTACTCCTCAGTAGGATTTTCTCAACTCTTCACTAAAAACTCTGAGCCAAAAAGAACTTACAAAATAAACTCTTTTGTAATCCTAAGGATTAACTCTAACCATTTATAGTAACTAGCCCCTAGCTAATTTCTACACACCTCAAGTTAACTCTAACTTGATTAATACGTACATATTACAATTGCTTCTATGAAAACTGAAAAGATAGAGTATTAAAGCTCCTACTACAATCAACTAGACTCAATAATCAATCTGATGAAACTAGTTCTTCTAGTTGAATTGTAGCCTTTGCATCGCACAATGATTATGCTAGCAAAAATAACTCTGGGAATTTTGCTTTCAGATTTTGATTCACTTCAGCTTTGTGCGTCTCTTATTTCAGCAGAAATACATCAAGTATTTATAGAGTCAGTCGTTGAGCTTGTCTTCCAATTCCAGTTCAACTCTACCTGGGAGAACAAGTTCTTATCAAACTCAACTTCTTTCCTTCGTTTCTGTCCTTGTTGAATTCGACTTCTATTCTTTCATCAATTTGCAACCTTTTCACATTAGAAGATACTCTTCTTGTTCATTGATACTTCACAATCGCATTCATCTCCTATGTATATAAGGTTTGTGTGCTAACTCGTCAGGTCAAGTATGTGTGCTCTGAATGACCTGGTTCAACTGGTCAGCCTTTTGTCAATCTTCAAAACTATGCAATGATATGGGTCAACAAATTCCCCCTTTTTTATGATGACAAACTCTGTGCTTCTCCCTGTATACAACTCAAACACTTTGTATATTTTTTAAGCATTTATCATAGAGAAACCAGGTTCATTAGGTTATAAATATCACTTCAAATATAAAAGCACTTTTTGTTCCCCCTTTTGGCATCATCGAAAAGTTTGCAAAATGATAAACTCACCGGTGTTGTTAACAATTACTTATGGCCATTGAGGCTACTGCAAGTGCAAACATGATTAATCATCATAAGAAACCAATAAATGTAAGCTATCTAAGAAATTGAGACAAGTCAATAACAAAACAGCAAAAATTCATTGATTAGGAACGTACATCAAACACCATACAAACAAAACAAAAACAACCCTAACCATGAGCAAAACAGAATAAAAACAAAAGAAGCATAACAACTGGTCTAAAGAGGGTTTAAGGAAGCTCTAAGAAACCTAAGAATGGGAAGGTACAGTGGAGGTTGTGGACTTGTATTGTAGGAGAGACACTAACTGCTGAAGAACACCCTCGTTCTTTTCTTTCTCCTTTGCTAATTCAGCTCTAAGACATCCCGCTCTTCTTCAACCTCAATCACACGAGACTTTTAAGTGAAGATCCTTAATCTCGTTTTCTTGCACCAAAGTTCTAACTTTGTTGTTGACTGGTTGCTTCCTAGATTAACCAGGTTCATCCACAGGAACATTGACATTATAGTCACATGTAAGCGAAGTTTCCTTCCCAAAATAATCTTTGGCCATAGCCATCTCAGCCTTCTTTACTGGAACCCCAAAATGTGCAAGCACTGATGTCAGCATGAAGCCATGAGGAATTACGTGTGCCTTTGGTCCGTTCACCACCCTGTCAAGGAGTTGGATGATAAAAGCTGGCCAATTAATTTGCTTTCCCCTGTACAAGCATTCCATCAATGTAAGATCCATATAATTTTCCATATGCCTTCTTTCTTGTCTAGGCAGTAGGAACTTAATGACGAACTCAAAGAGTAGCTTGTGCTCAGGCTTCATCTCACTCTTGTAAACCGGCTTGGGTTCAATCTCCTTCTCACTATCACTAAAGAACCTGGTGATGTCGATTGCTGAGGCCATCCCATCTAGACAAGGCCATCTCTGCCTTGTATAGTCCTCCCTCAGCTGGTATGTTAAGAATAATACCCAGTTCTTTGTAATCAAAGGAAACCTCAATTCCTTTGACCATAGACATGACCCTGCCTTCCTTGACACTTGAATTCCCCATAAACTCTACCAACTCTACTCTTTCCACCCTGCCTTCCATGCGAAGGACCAGGTCCTTCCAGCCTTATACCTCCAGAGTTTCCATAAGATACTGCATATTAGGCTCCTCTAAATCCTTCACCAGCTTACCCTTTAGCATTTTTCTTTTTTCAAACATGGTAACCCTGTCAGTCACCACTCCAATTTACTTCTCCACTCCAATCTGCATCATCATCATAAACAACTTTCACTTTCTTTGGCTCGGCCCTAGTCTTTTTAACAGATTTTGTTGGTGCGACAGACATCCTAGCTGACTTCTTTGAAGAAGCCTTAGCCTTTGTGGGTTTTGGTGTCTCAGCCACACCTGGAGCTGGTTTCTCCTCCTGTTGGACCAGGTCCAACCCAGTTTCTTCAATCTCAATAGCCTCAACTAGAGGTGTTAATCGGGTGGGCCGGGCCGGGCCGGGTAGGGGAAAATGTGAACCGCACGGTTACGAACCGGGCCGGTTACGTGTTGAGGCTTAACGGGTTTAACGAGTTCGCGTTCATCCGGGTAAAAATTAAACCGTAAGGGTTACGGGTAAACTAGGTCGGGTCGGGCCGGGTTAACAGTAAATTTTTTTTTTAATTTGNAAAGTTCAAACTTGCATTTATACATCTAATAATATTAAAATAACAAACTAAAACATTAAGCATAAATGCATAATACGTCTAATAATATTTAAAAAACCAAAAAAAAAATGTAGCTGTTAAAACCGGGCCGGTCCGGGCCGGTTTAACCGGTAAGTGCACTGTTCACTTTGACCGGGTTGGACCGGTCCGGGTAACCGGTAGAAAAATTATAAACGGACCAACCCCTTCTACCCCTCCTACCCAGCCCACCCGGCCCCCTTCGTATCGGGCCGGTCCGGTTCCGATTTCAACCAGTCTGGGCCGGTCCGAAAATGGGTCAACCAGGCCCGTTTGACACCCTTAGCCTCAACGGGCTTTCCAACTTTAGTTTTTCCTTTTTCTGCTCTCTTCTTCTTGCTCTCCTTCAGAGCTTTTTCTAATTTTTCTTCTTCTTCTCTTACAATGCTACGAGTAGCTCTAACTGTTGGAGCAGAAACACCAGCAACTTCAAAAAAATTCCTTTTCTTTGAAGGAAATGGGTGAGTTGCCTTCTTGGGTTTCTGGCTCCTTCTTCTCTTGGGGTTATAAGACTCCCTAGTTTTCTCAACCTTTCCGCCAATGTTTCTTCCCCCGATGAACCAGGTTCATTTATAGCTTTCTTCAGACTTGCAAGACCTGCTGCAGCTTCCTCTACTATGCTTCCCCCTAAATCAGTGACTTCTTCTCCCATAGTTTCAGGAATGGGACCACAAATAGCCAACGTGGTACCATCCTCCCTAGATCCCCACACATCTTCTTCTCCCTCTCTCTCAAGAATTCTTTCTTTTCTCCCATCCTTCTTCCTTCCAGAGATTTCGACATCAATAACAGACCCTACCAACATGAATCTTTTATCAACTGAAGTAGATTCAGAGTCGACTTCAAGATTACCTTTTTCAGAACTGGTTGAACCAGGTGCTTCTTCCTCATTAGCTGATTTAAATGATTCACTGGATGAATCTGACTTAGTACTTTTGTCTGCTTTAATAAGATCCTCCAAGAATTTTTCCCTAGCCCAAAAGCAACAGATTTCCGGGCAAGAACTTTAACACGACGATTCTTGGGGGAAGGATTAGGGTTTGTAGTGGGTTCAAGAACGGGTGTATTTTCAGGGGATGATGGAATTTCTTGTGATTCAGAGCTGTAAACAGATGGAGAATTGGAGACAGATTCAGAATTTCCTCCATCGTAATCACGATTAGGTGAGGAATTAGATGAGGAAGCTGGTGGAGGTGAAGTCATTTTTTTGTTGAGAGGGAAGGACGAGTTTTGCAGATTTTGGGTAGTGTACTATGAGTTAACCTTGGTTGAAGAAATCTTTATGAAGAGAGGAGTAATGATTATCTTTTATAACATATGACCATTAATTTTACAACGGATAAAAAATTAATTCAAGTGGAAGTCTAATAGTTGTAGGAGTGTCATTGATTTGAGGTTGAGAGTCTCCTATTTCTAGGCTAATTGAGTGTTGATGTGACTCCTTGGAACGGGTTCATTTATGGATTAGTACAGAGAATTAGTAATGAACCAAATATAGATAGAATCCTGCTCATGTGAGACTGTAATTGAATTACTATATGGAGAAGAGTACGTATCTCATCAGTCAGATGAATCAACATAGATGAACCAGGTTCATCCTATTTGAAATCTTTAGATTGCCTAATTCCAGCATGTTTCTCTCAAAATGCTCCCTACTAAGTTCTTTAGTGAATATATCAGCAATCTGATGATCAATAACACAAAATTCGATTGAGATCATTCCTTTTTCATAGTTATCCCTTAGGAAATGGTGTCTAACATCTATGTGCTTAGTCTTTGTGATGAACCGGGTTCTTCGTCATACTAATAGCACTAGGGTTATAAAAAAATATAGGAATGCATCCCACATCAATACCAAAGTCCATGAGTTGTTATTTGATCCATAACAGCTGGGCACAACATGAGGTTGCAGCCACATATTCAGCCTCAGCAGTAGACAAGGCTGCTGAATTTTGTTTCTTGGTAGCCCAAGACACAAGACATGAACCCAAAAAGTGAGTCATACCTGAAGTAGTTTTCCTGTCAACCAGGAATCCTGCATAATTAGCATCAGCATATCCTACAAGGCCGAAATTACTACCTTTAGGATNACTGCAGTGAGGTGGGACTCCTTTGGATTTGCCTGAAACCTAGCACATAATCCCACACTGAACACAATATCAGGTCTGCTGGCAGTGAGATACAATAGAGACCCAATCATCCCTCTATATAGCTTCTGATCAACAGATGAACCAGGTTCATCCATATCCAATTTTGTAGATGTGGCTATGAGAGTGTCTATTTCTTTGGAATCTTCCATTTTAAACTTCTTGAGCAATTCTTTCACATACTTTTGTTGGTGGATCGTTTTTCCATTTGGGTTTTGCTTGNAGTGTTTGTTTAAATGCCCAGTGAATGGCAATGCTAATTGTGACCAATTGTAAAGGTGAAGTTTGAGTAACCAGAGTTGGGTCACCTCGTTTGTGCTGCATTAATGATGTCCTTCTTGTAGGTACAATGGCACCTTCCAAAAAGCGTCAAGCCACCGGATCTTCGTCCAGCAGACAAGTAGGTTCATCAAGAGCACAAACGTCCACTAATACTCGGCCTTATAATAGCAACAAATTCGTATCCGCTAAGGCTCAAGACTAGTTTGCTCNGCTCGAAATATGATATCATCTACATATATTTGCACAACCAGAAGATCCTTACCTTTTTCCCTTAAGAACAAGGTACTATCAATTTTTCCTTGTTTGTACCCATGTTCTAGCAGAAATTTTGATAATCTTTCGTACCATGCTCTTGGTGCTTGTTTGAGACCATATAGAGCCTTGTCGAGTTTGTATACGTGGTCAGGTGACTCCTTGCTTTCAAAACCTGGAGGATGCTTGACAAATACATTTTCTTTCAGATAGCCATTGAGAAAGGCACTCTTAACATCCATCTGATGAAGAGTGAATTCCAGCTGTGCAGCAAATGCTATAAGAAGTCTGATTGCCTCCAGTCTTGCCACAGGGGCAAATTTCTCATCATAGTCAATTCCTTGTTCTTGATTATACCCTTGAACAACTAGTCTTGCTTTATTCCTTGTAACAGTTCCATCCTCATCGAGCTGGTTCCTGAAGACCTACTTGGTGCCAATCACTGATATGTCCAATGGCCTGGGTACCAAGTGACATACTTGAATTCTTTCAAACTGATTCATCTCTTCTTGCATGGCATTTACCAATCAGCATCTTGTAGGGCTTCCCCAATGTTCTTTGGTTCGATCATGGATAGAAAGGCAAC
>ML357703.1:0-14043 GCA_005239505.1 Nicotiana paniculata | reverse complement strand
GATTTAGGGAGATTTAGACGTCAGATTTTGTTGATTCTTGTTCGAGTGAGTTCATGAGCGAATAGGTGTTTGGGAAATATAATTTTTACCCGATTCGGGGACGTGGACTCGGGAAACTTTTTGGGCGAATTTCCTAATTTCGTGTATTAGCTTCGAACTTATTAGTTATTTTGTTTCCTTTAGATGATATTTACGCTATGCAATCGAATTGTCTAGATTTGAGCCACCCGGAGTTGGATACTCATGGCAAGAGCGTGATTTTGAGTTGATTAGCACAGTCAAGGTAAGTATCTTGCCTAACCTTGGGGGGGGAGGGAACTACCCCTTAGGATTGAGTCTTCTATGTTGATTGTAGTCCGCGTACGCGAGGTGACGAGTGCGTACTCGGACTTATTTGCAAATAGACTGCCCTTTAGGATTTTAGGTCCTTATGTTCCCCTCGTCCTATAATTGTCTAACAAGTAATTAGATTATCTATACGTTGGTGTCAAGCATGTCTGTGAGTCGTACATTGTGATTTAACTGATTTTCCCTTAAGTACTACTTAGATTTAATTGATGACCGCCCATGTTGATGGTAATTCTTTGATGCTGCCTATTTACTGAGCATTGTTCAAGCTGAGTTTATTCGGTGAAGCTAATTGTCTAGGTGAGATTTGTTATAGCTGATTCCCTTGCCGGGATGATTTGGTTTCTTGGTTGCGGACTTGCACATATAAAATCATTGCTATATTTGCCTTGTTTTCCCCTCGTTATGTTGTTTCTCTTTGTGCTTGGCATTCCTTTCCGTGGCTACTTCTTATGAGTGAGTTTTTACCATTTTTGTGATTTAAGTCTTTTGTTGATTTGCTCATCGCACTTTGCATTCGGTCTCGTTTGCTTTTGCGCCTGTTGTGGCAATATATGTTGTTTCTGTCGCATTCTGGTTGTTTTCCTCAGTGGCTGCATTGCATATTTAAATTGGGACTACGGACTGAGATCCGGGAGCTTTCCCCCTGTACCGCATTGCATATTTAAATTGGGACTACAGACCGAGATCTGGGAGCTTCCCCTGTACTGCATTGCATATTTAAATTGGGACTACGGACGGAGATACGGGAGCTTTCCCCCTTTACTGCATCGCATATTTAAATTGGGACTACGGACGAGATTCCGGGAGCTTTCCCCCCTGTACTGCATTGCATGACAAATTCTGAGTTGCAGACTGAGTTCCGGTGGTTTTATCATTGAGGAGATTTGGATCGAAAGATATATATATACATATTGAAAAGTATATCTGAAAAGCAACTATCTCCAGGAAAAGTTATGTTTGAAGGACTTCTATTTCGAAAGTATATTTGAAAAGTATTTGTCTTGCAGAAAAATGATATTTGAAAGCGCAGTGTTTGGGAAAGTATATTTGAAAAGTATTTGTCTTGCAGAAAAATGATATTTGAAAGCGCAGTGTTTGGGAAAGTATATTTGAACACCACGTATTTTGAAGGGACTATGTTTTAAAGATTTCTCTTTATAAAAATATATAAATATACATTCAGAGAAAGTATGTTTCAAAGAAGAAATTTCTATATTCCGAAATGATTAAATCTTCAAAGCTTTCGAAATAAAATCACGATTTAAATGTTTTCACTCGAAGGTTTGACCATCTTTATTGAGTTTATTGGCTAAGGCCTGACGTGAGTAAATTGACGTAGTGTTGAGTTGCTAGTGTTTTATTGAGTTGTGATTACCGACATTTGGCTTGCATTTTTTTTCATTCTCTTTGCGTATTTCTATTATGTTGTCCGTTGATCGTAATTATTGAATTTTCTTCCGTATTATTCGATCGTACCGTTAATTATATTGAAAAATCTTTAGATAGATATTATGTTTCGGTCATTGGTACATTTATGTCTTTTCACTTATTAGACCAGTGGTGTCTTGACTAGTCCTCGTCACTACTTCACCGAGGTTAATCTTGATACTTACTGGGCACCGTTGTGGTGTGCTCATACTACACTTCTGCACATTTTTGTGTGCAGATCCAGGTTATTGTTGTTAGTAGCTGCGCAGATCATTGCTGAGGAGACTCAAGGTAACCTGTTGCTGCGTTCGCAGGCTTCGGAGTCACCTTCCTGTTTTATTTTTATTCAACTGTACTTACTTATTCCTAGACAATTGTATTTAGATTTGGTAGAAATATTTCGCAGAGCTTATGACTTGTATTTACCGGGTTTTGGGAAATTGTAAACTCTATCAAGATGTCTATATCGAGACGGTTATAATTCCTTTATTATTGTTGTTGTTCAGTGGAAATGTTAGGTTTACCTAGACCCTAAGACTAGGTGTCATCACGATACCCAACGAAGGGAAATTTTGATCGTGACAGGTACCTATTTGAAGGAGTGATAATGCTAAAGAATACATGTCAGAGTTATTTTGGTCGTACATGAGACAACATGGTATTCTACATCAATTTTTATGTGTTGATACATCCTTTCAAAATGGAGTTTCTGAGAGGAAGAATAGGCATCTACTTGAGATAACTCAAACACTTTTGTTTCAAATGAAGGTTGCTAAATAGTTCTGGGCTATTGATGTCACGACTCATTTTCTGAACAAGCCGAGACCAGCACCTGATCACTAAACATGACCGAGCGAACCATCTACGCTTATCAAATCTATTATGACTTCAAACTTTATATGCAACAAGGAACTACTGTAACCAAATACTTTTAATTGATTTAAATATCTAAAATAAATCAACTCCAAAACTTTATTCATGGTGACCAATGAAATACTGCTAAGTTATTATCAAAAACATCTGAATCTTAACCCACCGACTATGTCTATGAAGCCTCTGTTGACGCACGTCTCAGGACATGAGACATGTTTGCCTAGCTAGTTCTCCAAGTATACAAAGAAATAACTAAATAAAGATGACTCTAAGAAATACTCCACGAACAAAAGCGGAGCTCACCAATAACACTAGAAGAGAGGGAAGTCCTAACCCATAGCCTGCTCGTCTGCAAAATCGGTTCCTACGTTGTACCACAGACTAACATAGGTCCCCAAAAGAGAATGTCAGTACTATTCATTGTACTCACTGAGTCTCAACGACAGGGGGACGAAACTTTAATAAAATATACATTACGAGCAAAGATTCTAAAGGTATGAAAACATAAAGCTTCTAAGAACAATTCTAAAATAATTGCAATATACCAGTTTATAAATATTCTAAAAGAAATTCCTTTCTTTTTCTTTCTTATAAAAATACTTCACTTTATACTTCGGGAGTTCCAACTATGTTGACCTATTTCTGTCTTAGTCACCGTGTGATCGGCACGGGTTCGACCGTAACCTGATCGAATAGGCCCAATCCACGAGGTGCCACTCGCGTCATGGTTCTCAGCGCTCATGTATCATACCTTAGCCTGGCTAAGTAAATTCTCAGCAACGAGAGCCTCGGCTCGTGTGCTCCCTACTTTGGCACAAGTAGTTTCAGGAAGTCAACGCCTTGGTCAGGACCCTCGGCTTGGACGATGCCCCCTTCTCAGAATAGAGGATACTCCCAAAACTCTTTTCTTCCTAAAACTTCTTCTTGTGACTTTTCAAGTCTAAATCTTGTTTGAAAGTGATTTATCAGTATTCAATAATATTCTTTAGTGTATGCATAGCATAAGCATGAAATAAAATTACTCAAGGTATTTTAAAAGTTCTATCTAACTCTTGAAACTTTAACATGTAAGATCATGTAATAAAGCATAAAAATATGAAAAATAGACGCTTATACTTCTCGAGTAAAATACATATGCTTGAACTAGAATATACTTAGTCAACATTAACTCATTCGTTCCCATTAAGCACATGATGACTCGTTAAAGCATTTTATCAAACACTTTGTGGGCATGTTTTTGTGAGCAGAACCACTTTAGTAAAGGGTTGTATCCACTCACCTCAAAACTCCTTGAGCCAATATGTAGGCCCCAGTTCAATTTATACCCGTCAAATAATTGATTCTACAACAACCAGTGTATTTGAATTAATTTAAAAGTTTCACACCTAAACATGGAACTTACTGTTGATACAGAGGAAGAAGGGAATTAACTTTTCAATTCTTACCTATTACTACTGTAGGATAATTGACAATAGAGAATTTCATATACCTGAGTTCAAGAATAAATGAGTTGTGAAGAACCCTATAATTTTTCGTGAAATTTCTGCTGCCTCTCGTAATTCCGTGCGTCTGTTTTTGTGTTTTCTCTAAGGCATAGGCCCTTTTTTGTTCTCTTCCAACCCTTTAGCTAGTCATGTGACTCTCTTTTGTTTAATTGCTTTCTTTCTTCTTCTTTTTTTCGTTTTTTGTTTGTTTTATTATTTTTCTCTTTTTGTTTTGTTTTGCCTTAACTAATAATTAATGATACCCACTTTTAAATATTACTAATATTAAAATTATTATTATTCCCCTAATTGTATATCCAATTCTTTATAAATAGAGAAGTAACTCAAAATCAATCACAAGGGTTTAAATCCGTAATAGAAGTATAATTTAAGATAAAAAAAAATAATTTAAATTATATATTTAGAGAGTTCTGAAACTTCTACATATTTGAGGAGTGTTACAGATGCGGTCTCTATGACTTGTTTTCTGATTAGTCGCATGCCATCTACAATGCTTGGTGGTAATGTGCCTTACAATGTTCTTTTTCTAAACAAGTCATTATTTCCGGTGGAACCTAAGGTGTTTGGATGCACATGTTATGTTTGAGATGTTCAACCCTCTGTTACCAAGTTGGGTCCCAAGGCATTTAAGTGTGTTTTCCTAGGCTATTCTCGCCTTCAAAAAAGGTTTCAGTGTTATTTTACCGAACTTGGAAAATATCCGATGTCAACTGATGTGGTATTTTTAGAGGCCACCATTTTTCTATGCACCTCCCATTTTTACAAGTCTAGGGAAGGAAGATGAGTGGCTAGTATATCAGGTAACCCGTCCTTTGACAGAACAATCAAATGATGTTCCTCAATCTCCTAGTTCTTCTATTGAGCACCAATCTGCTATTGTGCCTTCAGCACCTACTCCAACTTTGTTAGTAAGACCGCCAATTGTTCAAGTCTACTCGCGGAGACAAATGAGACATGTCCTGCAACAGTTCCTTCGTTATCAGATCTTCCTCTGCCTGATCCTTCAGAAAACCTTGACCTTCCTATTGCTCTTCGCAAAGGTATACGTACTTGGAAATTCACATATTCCGTTGCTAATTTTGTTTCCTATGACCGCCTATCCTTTATGTCTAGATCTATGATTGCCTTTCTGGATCCATTTCGGTACCAAAACAGTGAAGGAGGCTTTGAATCATCTCGAATGGTCTGATGCAATACTTGAGGAAATACATGCTTTAGAGGATAACAACACGTGGGATTTGGTAGACTTACCCAAGAGAAAGAAACTAGCGGGATGTAAGTGGGTCTTCATAGTTAAAGTTAATCCAGATGGTTCCGTGGCAAGACTTAATGCTAGACTTGTGGCTAAAGGGCATGCTCAAACTTACGGGGTGGATTATTTCGATACCTTCTCCCCTGTTGCCGAACTCATTTTTGCCGCTTATTTATTTGTATAGCTGCTTTCGATAATTGACCTTTATATCAGTTGGATATCAAGAATGCATTCCTTCGTAGTAATCTTCAGGAAGTAGTATATATGGAGCAACCACCCAGTTTTGTTGCTCAGTAAGAGTATGGGCAAGTCTGTCATTTGAAGAAGTCCCTGTATGGCTTGAAATAGAGTCCTCGAGCTTAGTTTGACGAATTCAGTGAGGTAGTTCAAGAGTTTAGGTTGAAAATGAGTAAGTGTGATCACTCAGTCTTTTATCAGCAATCAGCAGATGGCAGCATTCTCTTTGTTGTATATGTTGATGACATTGTTATCACAGGAGATGACTATGCGGGATCTCTTCTCTCAAGTCTTTCTTGCATACGAAGTTTCATACGAAGGTTTTGGGCCAGCTAAAATACTTTTTGGGAGTAGAAGTGAATAGAAGCAAAAAAGGAATTCTTCTGTCTCAGAGAAAGTATATTCTTGATCTACTTGCAGAAAGAAATTATATTCTTGATCTACTTGACACCGGAAAGTTGGCAGCCAAACCCTACAATACTCCAATGGTTCCTAATGTACATCTTATGAAAGATGATGACAATTCTTTTGATGATCTAGAGAGGAGATTAGTTGGAAAGTTGAACTGTCTGATTTGACTTGTCCGAATATTGCTTTTGTTGTGAGTGTTGTTAGCCAATTCATGTCCGAACCTACGGTCAAACATTGGGAAGCTTTGGAACATATTCTATGTTACTTGAAATGAGCTCCTGGACTTGAAACATTGTATAGCAATCACGGCCATACTCGTGTCAAGTGTTTCGCAGATGCTGACTGCGATGGATCCAAAATTGATAGAAGATCTACTACAGTTATTGTGTCTTTGTTAGAGGGAACCTAGAATCGTGGAGGAGTAACAAGGAAGCAGCTTTCTACCAGAAGCCTTTCGAGGTTTTGCAAGGACTCACTCATCTGAGGCATTCCATTCTGTAGTTTTGAGGGACCTCAATTTAAGAACCTTGAGGGCCGGAAACTCTTCATCTTCACTGTCCCATTTTCCTTCCTGAAATGCTCTATGCTCCAACTTGAGAACCACTCACTTTGGTAATCTCCCGATATCAGACATTTCAGTTTGTGGCAACGAAACATCTGATAAAGTTAGCTTTATCAGCGTCTCGGGCAAGCTGAATTTCAAGATCTTACCATTCACACTAAGCGTTTCAAGTTGTGGAGCACTAATCTGAGTTTGAGAGGTTCTTTACAGTGGTACTTGAATTTTCGGAGTCTGGTTTCCTTCTTGATCATGTAGTCTGCTAGCTTATTAGTGAGAGACACTGTGGCCAACGTCTCTAAGCAACACAAGTTTGTAGAGTTGCGAGGAATGTGTCCATCAAAAGATGCAACAGGTTGTACATGCACATGTTTTAACCTTGGCATGTTCCAGATAGTCATCGGCAACATTGTCCCACTGCCTACAGTTACGACAAGCAATACCTCAAAGTTTTGATCTCTGGAATGAGCTGATTCCAGAGATTATTGTAGAACTCTTAAAAGTTTAAAGTTCTCGAGATCAAAAAATTCCTGGCAGCCAGATTTCGGGGGTCTGAAGAATACTGAGCGAACTTGCAGGTTTCCAATCCTCCCTGCCCAATAAAGGCTATGATGAAAACACAACCTCAGGTGCTCGTAAAAGGAACTATGCAAATGTATATTGCCAGTACTTGTTATCTGCATAAACTTCTCTTCCTTAGCTTTTGTCACACAAAAATCGTGTAACATATCATGAATTTGACATGTTCTGACTCCTCCAATGGACCTTTTCTTGATCACCATTATCAAACTTCTACCAATGAGATCATTTAGTAAACTTTCTGCAACAATCTCTACACTCTTTGGCTCTCTGCTCGGAACAAATCCCTCAATAGTCCATAACCACGCCAAGTTTGAGATTGGAATTTCTTCATCCTCACGAAATGTTGCAAAATAGAGAAGCAAAGGTTTAAGATGATCCGGCAAGTGCTTGTAGCTCAGTTCTATCACATCCATGCACTCTTTTGCACTAGTGATAGTATCTAAATTTGTACTCTCTGCAATTTTTCTCCAACTTTCCTCATTTTTGCTTATCCCAAACAAAACTCCAGCTACCAAAATCACCAGGAGAGGTAGTCCTTGACACTTCCTCGTAATGTTTTCTCCTACTTTATATAGGTCCGATGGGAATGGATGTTCCTTGAACAACTTGATTTTCATTAGTTCCCAACTTTCATTTTCAAAAAGAAAACGAAGCTGAAAAGGTGCTCTATCAGGGTTTATTTCTGAAGCCACCTTACTGAGTCGGCTGGTTAATAAAATCATGCTTCCATTTTCATCATCACGGAAACATCGTTGTAAATCTTCCCATGTGTTAACGCTCCATATGTCATCAATGTAGAGAAGTTATCTCTTTCTTATTAAGATTTGCGCAAGGCATCTGCTGGATTTTTCTCATTCTGCTTATTGGAACTTTTAACTTTATTCAAAATTCCAAGCAACAACTTCCTCCTGTCATAAATTTGGGAAATACAACACATAGCTTGGACATCAAAATGGTACCGTATGTTCTCATTATGGTAAACTTTCTCTGGTAGTGTAGTCTTTCCAAGACCAGGCATCCCTACAATAGACACACTATCTAAATACTTTGGTCCTCTAGTGAGCCGCTCGATTAGTGTGTTTTCCTCTTCAACAAAACCCACCACTACCTCATCAAGTTGTGTAGTTTCAACAACTTGCCGGACAGGATTTGGTGCTTGTTCTTCCAAAGGGACATTAACTTCTTGCACAATCATAGCGTGGAACTCTTTCAAATGATCCTTGACAAGCTTAATTTCTGTTGTGATCCTACTTAACAAATGCAGATACCAAATAGGATAATCTCCCATAACAAGACAATGAATTATGCATTCTGCCTGGGATGCTAGAGATATGCCTTTTGTCAAAAGATCATGTTTCTTCACCTCCTCAAACTTATGATGTTGCTTCACAACTTTCCCCAAGAAAGATTTTAGCATAGTTAACTCCTCCTGAGCTTCTGCAGTAAGATGCTTGAAAACAGAATCACTCTTTCCATCTTGCAGCTCTTTCAGATAGTCTAAGAGGGAGTCAATAAATCCTAATCCATTTATCCTGGGGAAATTACATGTTGATGGCACTGGAGCTTAAAAAAAAACGTCTTTTACATCTTCCATGACATGGTCAATCTTTCGTAACAAGTCAGAAAATACCAAGTTAACTTCAGCTGCTTTGTCATCAGAAAAAGTGTAAGCAACAGACTTTACATCAGCAATAAGATCTTCAGTGCGAGTAAGTATATCACTCAATTTCCCTTGGTCATCATATAGATCATCAGGCGGATAAATAAGCAAAGTTAGCAATTCCTTTGATGCTTGGAAAATGCTTTCAGTTTGATCCTTCAAAGAAGGAAGCCTCGAAGGACATGCCCCACCTTTTAATAACTCTGAGGGATCCTCCAAGAGAAAATGAACGGAATCTTCAACAAATTTTATTACATCCTGGTTGTACTGGATTTGTGATTTGATCAAACATCTTAGAGTTCCTATATAAATTTTCGCAAATTGGGGCTCAACGGGTTTGATCTCTTGCAAAGCGTTTGAGATCTTAAGTGTTAAGTGAGATGCCAAGTCTTCGTCCATTTCTTCCACATAACAATATATATACCGATAGAACCCGTCGGCAAGTGATTGGTAGGTAAATCCTTCGTCGGTAAAATGTACCGATAGAACCCGTCGGTAACTTACCGACGGACCCTATCGGAAAGCCATCAGTACATTTCTGACCAAATAATTTTACTTACCGACGAATATCCGTCGGTATATTCTAAAATAATATAATATTAGTAATATCATTACCGACAGATATCCGTCGGTAAATTAAAAATAATACCGATGGACACCATCGGTGAATTTAGAATTTTAATTTAGTAATATAAAAATTAAAATATAAATAAATTCATATTCCGACGGTTATCCGTCAGTATTTTCAACAAAATCTGAAAATTTGGTTCAAATCTACCGACGGACTCCCTCGGTAAATCTGGTACATATTTTGCCTATTTTTTGTTAGGCCACCTGCCAGCCAGAATAATACAATACAAACTGAAATGGAAGCACAATAAAACTCAACTTAACAACAAGAAAATTAAACTATATCAAAACATACAAATTATACCATCAAACATCCAAACATCCAAATTATCACATCAAACATCCAAATACCCAAACATCCAAATTATCCCATCAAAATCAAAACTATCCAACCAAACATCAAAATGTATCATTCAAAGTTAACATCCAACTAAACAACAATCCACTAAACATAAAATCACTCATCTTCGGATTCCCCCTCATATTCTTCATCATTTGTATTATCTCCATCACTTTCATCCTCTTCATAAATGTGGCTTTTTGGCGGAGAGCGGGGCAGGCCGGTTAAGCGGTTCACTTGAGCTCTGAGGGAGTCGATGTCATTCCTAAGTGCGTCTCTAATCTTCTCTTCATGCTTTCTTTTTTCTCGTTCATCCGCATAGTTCCTAGAAAGTTGTTGAATTGTTCGCCGCATCTCCTCAAGGTCCTCATTTCGTACGGTGGCAGATGTCCCAATACCTTGTAATCCACGAAAGAGAAGTGAAAAAAATACACGAAGAGTTAGAATTGAATAACACTATTTTAAAGCAATGCAATGCCTTTGGACTAAACATTCCTGGTTCCTACCCTACACGGAAGCATAAAAGACAGAAAACATGAGCATTTTCACTAAGGCCATTTTGTAGGCCTAAACGTGTCAAAGCCAAACTGAAGATATATAGATCAAATTGGGCTACCAGTTTTCAGAATTCGACCAAAAAAAAGGTCATGACTTTTTTATATCCCCACATCCATTGTTTTCTGTGTTAATATAAGTAGTAACCAGTCTTTCAATTTAAAAATTCCATTGAATATATCTTACCACAATAGCCATGATGAATAGAATACCTATCATAATAAAACAAGTTCATACTAATATTTATTAGCGCAACCAATATTATTATACAAAGATAACAACCAGTCTACTGATAAATAATGGAACCATTATACAATATTCTAGCGTGGAGCTAGAATTTTATTGGAAACATTAACAAACACACAAACACGCAAGCTGGCTAGACTGCACGACTAGCCATAAATATAAAACTTTTATTTATTAAGCATGCAATATATATAACATTGCATGCCAGATATTACCAATTTAATCCATCAAATGTTAATATATATTATAAAATATATACATCAATAGTGTTAAGGATTGTGTACACAATATGCGTACATGAGTTAATAGAATATGTGTTAATTCTTTTAACTGACTCCAAACTACAGCTAATAAAAAGAAGAGCTTATTAACCACAAAGTATATACCTTGTAGTCCACATGCGAGGCGATGATAATTGCACTCGGAGGAAAGGCCATATGCTCTACCCTTATACACGCCTCCAACCACGTTCAACCACAATGGGAGAGTTTCTTCCTCCGATGGCATGATTGGATGGCCTTGCTCATCGGTCGGCTGGCTCCTAACGAGCTCTTCTACTGCTTCTTTATACCGATCCTACATTAAAAGTCACATTTAGTACTTTTTTACAAGTTTGCTCTATAATTAACAACATTATTTATACTAGTATAAGATCATTTATAAGGAAACAAATAAACTATTATGATAAACATTTAAAATAACAATTAATCTTTTTTATGCAAAAATTCATCAAACTAGTGTTGTCCTTTTCAATGTCCTTTATCTTCTTTATTTCGTTTTATATTATGAGCCAACCTACTATTTATACATTTCTTCCTTTGTTTGTGGACAAGTTGAAGATAAACTAATGCAGCTAAATGCGTCAGCTAGTTCCCTAGTGGACCATTTTAGCCCCTCCCAGTAAAATTGGGTCCTTTCGTCTCTCATCTAGTAGTTTGGATATATAAGCCTTAAGGTGAAAGAGTTCAGCAAACCAAATCAAGAAAATTCACCAAAGAAAAAATAAAACACACTAATTAAATTTGTTGGACCGCATTTTCCCAGAACTAGCAGAACTAATTTCTCCAATATTTAGATTTTGAAGTAAAATACTACTAGTACTTTATATTTTAATGAAAAGTCAAATTTAGTATATAAACATTCATTAATAAAAAAAATTAAGTTAATCTTGATCTTACATAAGTTTCCTCATCCCATGGCTCAACACAAGCTTCTTCCCCGACTTTGCTTTTTGTGTGGGTCTTCTTCCACACCTCATCACGTTTTGCGGGTCTCTTAAGAGCAGTCCTACAAATGAAACAAAAAGAGTTAATAAATTCAAGTAACGTTAGAAAAAATCAAGACTTAAATCTCTAAATAATTACCAATCTCCTCTTAGTAATCCCCATAGACACTGAACCACAAGTGTGCAACAAGCCACCCTTCTCAGAATTACGAGCCACTTTTGCANTCAAAATATATAGCGTTAGTAGATAAATAAAGTTAGATAGATATATAGTTTTCTACAAACAATGTATATGTACCATCAACTTTTGAGTATCACCCTCTAAGAGCAATCAAGCACTTTTTTATTCCTCAAAGATAAACGTGTACACTACAATGTAAAGAAAAGTTACTGTACTATCATAAGTATCACTTACTAATAATTAATTGGAGATAACTTTTTGCAGAAAACATGGATCCGCAACATAACAGAACATGGTAAATAATGACCTATATATTACAATTTCTTTGGCATCCATCAAACTCTCTTTGCTCAGCTCATAACCTTCTAAATTACCAAATCCAAATTTTCAGGGCTGATGTTGCAGAAGTTTGCATTCAGACACTGCAGTATGAGGAAGCTAAATTTAAGGCATTTGATCTGGCCTCAAAACCTGAGGGAACTGGCACACCGACTAAGGATTTCAAGTGTTAGTGAAATGCGTCAAAAAAAATGTATATGTACCATAAACTCATTAAGTGTTAGTGAAATGCGTAAAAAAAAAATGTATATGTACCATAAACTCATTAAGCATCGCTTGCTGCTGACTATGTGGAATACTCGTCCAAGTCGGGTAGGCACCATTATAAATCTGCCTAATGGCAGCTGAAATTGCATTTGCAGCCGATCTAGAAGGATAAAACCTGCAAGACAATGATAGAAACATTTACAATATTGTTAATTCAATAATTAAAATATAAGATAGACATTAAAATAGCATAAAAGATTAAGCTTACCCTTGCCCTTCAGCAATGATACGTATTCTTTTAAGCCTATCTGCATGTCCAGGTGGTGGAAGATCTACATGTCCAGGTGATGGAGGATTTGGACCATGAACAGAAGGAGTCGAAGGAGTAGGCGATGCCTCAGAACTACTCGCTCTAATATTCAACCTAGAAATACGTAGAGATGGAGTAGCCTCTGATGGAGACTCTGGAGATGGCCTACTTGCCGTATGCCCAGACATACGATGTTGCTCTATGGCAGCGAGATAAGCTGAGTGCAAGTCCTGTGTAGCTTGCATCGAGCCATATCCCGGGGGAGGCATATTGGGAAAAGGAGCAGAGGATGGCATCTCGGGATAGCCCGAGGGAGGAATCGAGCTAGAGCCTGCGGGAGGCACAAATGGATAGCTCGACTGAGGCATCCCGGGATAGATGGGGGGAGGCATTGGTGGGTAGATCGAGGGAGGCATACCATAAAAAGGATGTGATAATGGTGGCTGGCCCTGTGAGCGAGAACGCAATGGTGGAATGGAAGAAAGAGGTTGACTCGATCTAGACACCGTAGCCTTCTCTTTTCCTTTTTTCTTTTCATCACACTCTCACGAGAATTATTACTCTGACGCCGATCATTATTCTCACCGGATGCCATCTACATAGTAAGAATGTTAGAAAAAATAAGTTAGTAAAAATTTTCAGGTGGATGACATAGAACATCATGTGGCCTTTCATTTTCATAGTGCCATCTCATGTGTGGAGCGGAACTCATCAATGCATACAACCTTTTTAGCTTTGGTATAAGAGGTAAATAATGCATAGACTTAACCGCAACCTTATTCCCGCTGGCAAGCTGTTTAAAGCGAGACATTCCACAAAATTTACAATTCTCTAAATTTGCATTATCCTTATAATACAACATGCAACTCTTTTCACAACAATCGATTCTCTCGGAAGAAAGTCCTAACTTGGAAGCCAATCTCTTTGCCTTATAGTAATTATCGGGTATGTCTAGGTTCGGATGAAGTTCTTTCATAAGCTCAATCATAGAGTCCATGCCCGCTTGAGAAACACTAGCATCTGATTTAATACTTAGTAGTATAGTCGCTACAAACAACTTAGAGTGCGACATGCCGTCGCAAAGTGGACGACTAGCAGACTCTAACTGTGCAAAAAAATGATTTGCCTCTTCATTGGGAGCTTGATCAACAT
>ML357701.1:0-15499 GCA_005239505.1 Nicotiana paniculata | reverse complement strand
ACAAAGCATTGCTCCTCTCAATTCCTTCATGTTGCTGTTCAACTTCTTCCTTTCACCAAGAAAGTGGAAATCAACAGATTCTTGTTTATTGAGACATGAAACGGTCATATTTTGTAAATGATAGCTCAAAACAGATTGTATAGCAGATGAAAGTTAGGCAACTGAAAGTTGTATTATTACAGATGGAATAGAGCTTTAACATTCTCATCTTGGAGTAGTACTATTATTTTATTGCAGGCAATTGACTTTGTCTATCGAAACTTACAGACGTAAGAATCAAAACAACGCAACTCTAAATGACATGAAAAATTAATTGTAAAGAGTTTAAATGAAGTGAAATCATTAATTGTTCTTTTTCCAGATTTCCTTTGCAGTTAACTTTCATACTTGACCAATATAGATTGAAAGGAAGCTGCAAATTACCACAACCAGTTAGAAAGTAATAACAAAGCTCAGTGGTTAATCCTAGACCACCCTAACTGGCCACCACTTTGATTATTGTTTCTGGTAATAGGTCATTCATATCCAAATGTACAAGTGGATCGTACAAGTTTTCCTCAGGCCATAATACCGGAGCGCAGGTCTTAAGTGATAGTGACATGCTCACAAATATGTAAAGATATTTACATGTGTAACTTCAATTACCTTATAGCTTGGATGTAAATAAGTGATAATAATTGGACAGATGGCAAGACAAACCACCTGCCAAGAACAAGTAGTTTAGTAAGTTCCAATGACTCAAAAAGACTGACAATCATTTATCTAGACTTACAAGACATGGTCTCCGATAGGCTTAGCGAAATTGAAGAGTAAAGCAGCCTCAAGTTTGGACAAATTATGAATCACCTTAACTATGGCCTATTCGGTCAATGAAACAGAATTTCTCATCTTTGTAGAGCAACAAACGTTTCCCTTGCTTCTCTGAGAGAAGTCATCGGCTGCTAAATTTAGAAATTGAGACAGAAAACACAAAAGAAATCATCTGGAGATCTGGAGCTTGTAAACTTAGGAGTTTTAACAGACACACAAAGGAGGTTCGAAAAGCTGTAAATAGCGATAGTAGTACTTAATTGATGGTGTCAATAGAGCCCAGCAGCACAATTGTACAAATATCAGGCACATCCGTCTACTGAATTAGGAAACATGAACATATATAAGTATTGAGTCTTCTAATCAAGTGACTCGAAAAAATTTGCTTCTATAAAAATTGGCTATATCCATTTAACAGGAGGTTAGTCATTTTAACTCAACAGTTACAAGCAGAAAATCCTTGTTTTCTACTACTATACAAAATGAACAAGAAAAAACAAGGAATTGTTTCCCTCTTTGTCAAGTCCCACTTAAATGGGGAAGTGACATCTCTACTATCTCTCATCTTTCTCATTTCTAAAACTATTGCTTTACAAAATTTCATGGGGAGAAGAATCTGCACCATGGTCCTACTCATAATCTCCTCAAGCGGGAGGTGAGACCAACGAACACGTCCTCTTTGCAAGGTATTGTGAGACCACCCATTGGATGATCAAATCCAAACTCTTCCTCAGCTTGAGCTAACAAGTCTTGAAATAAAGGCTGGCTCAGGTAGGATATTGGCACAACGAATCGCTTCTTCCGGCTCTCTCCTACATATACTGCGCAATGTCCTTTCGGAACACCCCCAGTTGTTGAAGACCTCCTTAGGATTCGACTAGCCTGAATAAATGGAGTCACTTTGATACCCATTCTCTCAAGGAATATGTACTGTAAATGATGAAGGAAAATAAAGAACAAGAACTTTGAGAATTGCACAATAGTTTTTTGAATGTCAGGATACTTGTGTTTTGCTGAAATGATTGGGTCAAATTATATATAAGTTTATGACAAGTTTCATATCCAAAAGTTTAGTGGTTAAGAGAAATTGGTGGCTACTGGTGAGAGACAATGGCACATGAAGTTTCACATGGTTTTGCCTACTCTGCTATTGTCAAATAACTTGGACCATAACTTCTGTTGAACAACAACACTAGGCCCTACTGCTTCTTATGATTTGGAGCAGAAAAAGACACCCTCAAAATAACATCCACAAGAATGGATAAATTTGATGATTTAGTCCAGGACCACCTGGTTTAGAGGTAAGGTGACAAAGAATGACAGTTAGGAATAGCAACAGAAATACCACAAGAGAAAGAAAGATAACATGACATGAAATATCATATGCCATTGCCTTCTAACTCTGTGACAAGCACTTAGAAAAAAATGTCATATTTGTGGAATAACAACAAAATTCTCATAATCCAATTAAATGAACTTGTCTGTTATTTCATCAATTCAATAAGAAAGAACAATTATATGTCTCATTCTTTTCTAGTCCCTTTCGATATGTCTGCGATTTTTTTAAATTCTACTTTAGCTAAGCCCATTTGTTGTTATTCTGCACATAAAAATGGAAGAAATACATTAACTTCTTTTCTTCAATTGGAAGACTAGACACCTTATCCACAATTCATTAGGTCCCATATTCAACAGCAGCACATGATTCTGCCTTGCCTACCTAACTCAGGTTGACAACTTTAGCTACAATTTTCAAATTCATTCTCTAGCCTCAACTATAAATGAACTGCTTCCATGAGCCATTTGATCATCAAGCAGATAGCAATTACTCAAACCTTTTAAAAAGTAACCAACCTTTTTTCTTTCCTATCTTCCAAGGAAATCAAATATGATTAATGTTAAGAAACTCATCAAGATGGCAAGGAAATGGCAGAAGTTTGCAGTCAACCAGAGGAAGAGAATTTCTTTTCCAAGATCCGATTACAATGATGCAGAAAGCTGTAGCACATCATCTTCTATAGTTGGAAAAGGGCATTTTGTGGTCTATACAACTGATCAGAAGCGATTTGTGGTTCCTTTGGCTTATCTTCAACATGAGGTAATCAGACAACTGTTGCATATGTCTGAAGAAGAGTTTGGACTTCCAAGTGATGGCCCTATCACTTTACCATGTGATGCCTTATTCTTGAATTACATCATATCACTCATCAGAAGAGGTGTAACTGTAGATCTTCAGAATGCTTTGCTTCTATCAGTCGCTTCCAGTCGATGCTCATCAGCTTCATACCTTCAAGAACCAAGTCACCGACAATTCCTAGTTTGTTGAGCTAACTTCAACAACTTTTGTAATGGATACATGATACTCAACAAGTGTACAGAATGTTAACATCTAATTGTTCATGAAAACTCCTTAAATTTATCCAAACTGTTTTATTCTTTATAAATTGGGAAAATCTGATTGCATATTCGTTGCTCTCTAGTAGTCTTGCGCCTAGAATATATAGCTTGTGGCTTTCACAATCACCGGGTAAGTTGATAAGCTCAATTCAAAGAACGTAATGTCAAAAGCTTCATTAAATCATTCTTTCCAGCAAGACGAAGTTAAAAAAAAAACTATTGACTTAATTGTAAAAGTATGCACCAGGGACTTCCGCAAAAGACTAATTTCAACCAAGATGATTTAGTTTCCTTGTTGTTAATGTTGTCTTCTAAGTAAATTGTAAGCAATTTTTAACTTGCCATTTTCAATTTATAAACAAATCACATGAACAATAGCAGTAGGTATTAAAGCCCAAGAAAAATTAGCAAATTTTGGACAGTGGGCAGTTGATCCTTTCCTTTTGCACATAGGAAGACTTGACTAATAAGTCAAAAGAAGATTAGAGAAGGTAGGAAGAAGTCTAATACTCGATGTGAAGGTCCCCTACCTACATGACAAGGCAGGCAGGCAGCACATGGTTCAGCAAACTTAATCTACAACGACAACAACAACTACGCCTCAGTCTCAAACAAGTTGGGGTCGGCAATATGAATCTCATTCTTTTCATTAAGCTCAACTCATATCATTATCATTACCAAAAAAATAAAAGTGCAAGTAAATTATGAGGATTCATCATGAATTGGCAAGTATTACGCTGGCTGCTAACCTAACGCAACCTTCCTCCTTTATTCGGGCTTGGGACTGACAATGTAAGCAAGCTCACACTGGCAGATTCTGCCTAGCACACCTAACTAAGGTTGATAACCACAGCTTATAGTTGAAATTTATTCTCTAGCCTCAACTATTAATAAACTGCTCCCATCAACTACATTTTGATCATCAAGCATATAGCACAATCAAACCTTCAAAAATATCCTCAAGCTTTTTCATTCCTATATTCCAAAGAAATCAATATGATCAGTGTTAAGAAACTGATCAAGCTGGCAAGGAAATGGAAAAATTTTGCAGCCAAACAGAGGAAGAGAATTTCTTTTCCAAGATCCAAATACCTTGACGCAGAAAGTTGTAGCACACCAACTTCCATTGTTGGTAAAGGGTATTTTGTGGTCTATACAACTGATCAGAAGCGATTTGTGGTTCCTTTGGCTTATCTACAACATGAGGTAATCGGACAACTGTTGCACATGTCTGAAGAAGAGTATGGGGTTTCAAGTGATGGACCTATTACATTACCATGTGATGCCCTCTTCATGAGCTACATCATATCACTCATCAGAAGAGGTGTACCTGCAGAACTTCAGAATGCTTTGCTTGTATCAGTTGCTTCTAGCCGATGCTCATCCGTTCTAGAACAAAGAAACCCCCAAGTGCTAGTTTATTGACCTATGATAAGTTTTATAGTAGGTCTAGTAGATATGAAATACTCCACAAGTGTACAGCCTATTAAATCTCAATTATTCATCAGAATTCTATATTCTTTTCCCATACGGTTTAATTCTCTGATCATTTAGGAGAATCTGATTCTTTTATTTGCTTTCTAGTAGTCCTACGATTTGAATTCAACTCCACCAATTATGACAACATTAAGTGACAATAAATGAACAGACAATATGATGTGGATTATAAAATTTTATGTGGTCAACTTTGGACCAGCCTAGAAAGTTTTCACAAAACAAGCAGTGAACAATAAAGGCAGGGATCCAATCTTTTGATTTTAGAATATAACATGACAAGGATTATAACATTACAGAACTTTAATATTCTAACGAATAAGGGTTATAGATTTCTGTAGGTCGCACACCCTTAATATACAGACCGTTGCATAATCAAATGGATAAAGTAGTATTCACAGTTCAAAGAAAGTTGTTTCAATAGCTGAATAAAGCTATCTTTCAAATATGATAGAGAGCAAACTTTTATACCAAAACAAAAGTCAAGAACCATTCGTACATCTATGTTGCAGTGGGTTTTATCACATTTATTTTTTCTCAAGGAAACAATATCCCTAAATTCAATTATCAACATCCTTCACTTTCTTCTAGATAAACTACACTATTGTGAACGGAATGATCTTTTCATCTTTCTTCATATGAATACCCCCACATCAAGGAAATGAGAAAGAACAAGAAAAAGACTTATGAATTAATTGATAAAGGTTCCCCTCATTTGTTTCGACACCATCAACCAAAGATTGAGTTTTCTTGCTGTTACTGCTTCTTTTGAGTAAAATATGTGAGCAGTGTTAACTCGCCAAAATTTCAACCATTTACACTAATATCCTTGTGTCCCCTTATCTAACAACTCTAATGCACTGGTTTTCCTAGCACAATCAGCCAAGATGACAATTTAAATGTCCCCTATTTACATGATCAAGAAGGGAGCAGCACATGGTTTTGCCTTTTACCAGCAATTCTTTATCTAATTGTTTCTAAATTATTGTCATTGGTGAGAAGTCCCAAGCATGAGCTGATAACATAACTAATAGGCCTAATCAGTTGTCAACCAAAGTGAAGAAAGGAGGAAACTTATCATCTTCTATACATTCAAGCTAACTTCATCCACAAATTTAAGGCCCCATATCAACCTGGCCAAAAGGCATCAACACATGGCTTTGCCTTATGTTATTAGTAGCAAAACTTTAGCTCCAACTCAAATCCTGTCTACAGCCCTCTTGTATAAATAATCCTCCTTTCATGAGCCTTTTCATCATAAAACAAGCATTATCAGTTCATTCATCAAAGATCCCTAAGGTTCTAATTTACTTTCTTGTTTCTAGTCTTCCCGAGAAATGAAGATGCGCAGTACTAAGAAACTCATCAACATGGCCAGGAGATGGCGGAAGTTCGCGGCAAAGCAGAGGAAGAGGATTTCATTTCCAAGAAATGCCAGTGATACAGACAGTTATAGTACATCCTCATCCTCTATAGTTGAAAAGGGTCATTTTGTAGTATATACAGCTGACCAAGCACGGTTCGTCATTCCCTTGGCTTACCTTGAAAATGAGGTCATTAGGCAACTTTTAAGCATGTCTGAAGAAGAGTTTGGGCTACCGAGTGGTGGCCCTATAACATTACCGTGTAATTCAGACTTCATGGACTACATTATTTCACTAATCAAGAAAGGTGTATCTTCTGAAGATCTTCACAAAGCATTGCTCCTCTCAATTACTTCATGTTGCTGTTCAACTTCTTATTTGCACCAAGAAAGTAGAAATCAACAGATTCTTGTTTGTTGAGTCATGGCATCATGTTTTTTTGTAAATGATAGCACAAAATAGATTGTATAGCAGTTGAAACATAGACAACTGAAAGCTTGTATTATTACAGATGGAATAGAGCTTTATCTTGACAAATAACCAGATCTATTGCTTTCATTTTCTCAATTTGGCAACTGAAAAGCTTTTAGCATTCTCATCTTGGAGTAGCACTATTATTTTATTGCGGGCAATCAACTTTGCCGATCAAAACTTACATACATATAAATGAACTTTGCCACCTCTCGCTCCCCAAAACACTGGTATTATTATAGAGGGAATAGAGCTTTATCTTGAAATAAACATTCAATATCATACTTGTGGTAAGACAAGATAAAATGTCAATATGGTTATCAAAAGATAAAACGCCAATACACACAAACACTAGTGAACAAGTGCATCAGGGTTATAGTATAGATACTGATATCTCTTGTCATGAGCTGGTTGCCTACAGCTTCTTAAGAGAGGCTCTGAGATGGGGCTGAAGACCCACTAGACTGGTCGCCATTTCCACAACATAAGACAATTCACAATTCTCCACTTTAAAAACTCGACTGATCTCCTTGACCTGTCCATTAGGTAAGTGAAGGATCGCATTAGTCAAAATTTCAGCAGCCTCCACCAACAATCAAGGGTTTCTTTTCCAAACTTTGATACAAAAGGCCAAGTCAATCCTGATTGAAAAAAGTAAACTTATTGCAACTCCCAAAATGCTTTCTCATTAGCCTAGAAAATTTCTTTCAATTGTTGCAGAGGATATAAATATGAAAAGAAAAAGGTAACCGCCTGGAGAGTCGTTTTTTAGTTTTTAAGTGGAACGTTCATTATCATAATAAGTAGTCGATTAGGAGAACAACTATCTCACTACAGAGTATACTCTTCCTCATCTTTCATAATTCATATTTTATGTCCTGGGACATAGATATTCTAGATACCCCCTTCTATTATGAATCGTCAAAGTCTTCTTACTTCTCCATTGTTACAATCCGATCCGACAAAATGAGAAATCAATCAAAATGGACCTGAATTATGTAAAGACTCTTCTCCTCTTATGAAATTTCTAGTTAGATGAGCAGTGCTGCAAGAGGAGGTTACCTTTGAAGCATTGCCAACCAGTTCGCTGTTAAGCTTCACAACTCCCTCTTTCATGTCATATGTTCCTTTCTGTAGAATCAAAGTAGAAAGATTATAATTTTATGGTTGCCAAATGGATAAACAACCCGAACACGCCAGCATATACAATTGACCTCCTGGATTGTCAATGAGTCTAGCTTTTAAACATCAAAAGTCACTTCAAATTACCAGCTCACTCTTAGTACTGCTCGCCGAATCATGGGAAAAAATGTCCTTAGCACATATAAAAAATGTGATAACATGAAATTCCGAGGCATGATCCATGAATCGCAGAAATGAATTTAAGTGATATACACTCGACAATTTACTTTTTTTTTACACTATCGGTGAAACTTTACCTTCAATACAAATTACCGTATATCCAGTAGGTCGATTACTGTTTTTATCAGGTTACCAATTAATGTTTGTTATATATATTTAGGTATAATTACCTTATAAGTGACTGGATACTGTAAATATGTCCATGCACATAACTTAAACTCTGCAGAAATAGTCTCTCAAATTTGGATTTTCGTTGCAAAGTTATTATGCAAAATGTCTAAATGCAATAAATTACATGTGATTCATAAGGAAATTAAATCACCTGGACTTCGACAAGACCAGTGCTCTGAGCAATGACGACTTCAATAGTTCCGTCGAGTTTAGGTCTCCAATATCCACTCTCTGAATGCATAGGTTGTCCGGATTTCAAGTTCCATGTCTTTTGAGAATAAGCTATCACAGGCTGATAATAAAAGAAGAAAATTTTAGGCAAAAGATATCACACGTACAGTCAGGAGTTCTATTAAAGGAATTTAAGCAAATTTTATGCATGCTTGCTTTGATCTGAGGGTCTATCTGAGACAACCTCTCTACTTCCACAAAATAGGGGTAAGGCTGCCTACTCTCTAACCTCCCGAGACTCCAATTACACTGGGTATGTTGTTGTTGAATTTATAAACAAGCAAGAATGCAACATTTATTTGAACATGTCAGATAAAACAATTTTTGAATCCCATATGTCACTGCAATAGAAGATTCCCTTATTTTAAGGAGGATTCAACAATGTGTATATATACAACCAAAACTTTTTTTCCTACTTGCAAATTACTCCTCCTCCCATTTTATGTAGTGCCATTTGATCGGGCACAAAATTTAAGCAAAAAATGAATTTGTGTGGCTATAAGTATCTAATTCATTAAGGTAAAATGAAACTCTCTAAATATAAAAAGGTATCATCATCTTTTACACAGACTAAAACGGAAAGTGTGTTACATAAATTGGGACAAAAGGAGTCTAATTTCTTGAGGAATAGGATTCAATTGAATCTCCTTAACTGCATTTAGCTCCGAGATTAAAAGGAAGCTAACCTTGTTGGGAGAGTGTGAAAATTGGAGCTCTTCGGAATAATTGAAGGAGGAAATAGTTGGGAAAAATCCCTCTCCTTCACCTCTCCAAATCCCAAGCAGAAATGATATAGGTTTTACTGCCGGATGCACCGGCAACGTTTCCGATTGATTTGACACAGTTCCCTCCTCCATTATTCTCTCTGTTCTTTTTTTCTTCTTTTCAGCTAAAAAAACAGAAGTGTTGAATTCCCCCATACTTATTCAAGAGTCAGAATACATTGACCAAGTAAATGCTAGTACTATTTGGAAGGCTGCTTATTATGACTACATAGCTTTGATTTGACCAATAAAATGAGTCCCTCAATTTTAATTTGTGTGACATATTTTGACTTTAACATAAAATATTCTAATGTCTACGACAGACTTTTCTTTTTAGTTTGTCACAAAAATAATATCTAACTTTTTATACTTAGAAATGATAGCTTTAATATTTTTATATTATACTTAATGAGATGATTTATAGTCAAACACATGTTTAAAGCTTATGTGTCCCTTCAAATAATACCATAAAAATTGGGATGGAAAGAGCAAGACTTTGGTTTTTAAATATATCAAAAATTGACGTGAAGAAAACTTTTTATTAAGAATAAAATAAAAAATTTAAAGTAAAATTATTTCAAAATATTGAAATGTATTGTTCTTTTTTGGAAACCGAGAGATTGCTATAAAATAAGGAGAAGAAAAAGTGCTTAGATGAGTTACAAGGCTGCATCTGGACTGATGACCTTCTATAGATAGAAAGAGTAATAGTAGAGAATTCATGTGTTTTGCGCTCTTTGTTTTGGCTTTCAAAGATCAAATGTATAGGCAAGTACTAGTTTAGCATTATTCTTCTGTTTATATTGAATCAGATTCTTCTAAATCCTGCTGTTCAGTAGCTAGTAGTGATGCTCAAATGTATTGCGCTCAGAAGCGGACCTACCTTGCCTCTTGAGAGGTCACGGGATCCCGTTAGTTTCGGCAGAAATCATGTATATATATTTTATATATATTCGTAAATGCAGTTGGGACCCCTTAAATAATTTACGAGTGCCCCCAAACACAAAAGTTTGATCACAGGAATGGTTGAGTAGAGTGTTTTACTTTCCTCCCTTTAGTGGTTGACGCGGGTTCGAAACTCATGTTTAGCTTTTACTCCTTCTTTCTGTAATATTAGTTTTTTTTTTTCCTAAAATCAGTTTTAGTTTAGTACTGGTATATACTGGTCAACTTAATTAATTTAATTCTCTTTGTACATATCACCCTTCAAATCAACAACTTCAAATTACAACTTATTGCTCCACAAATAGAAAAATATAATTACTTTCTATCACAACCTTCTTCAACAACACTTTAATAAAGTAGTGGGCATCGTCAACTTTGACTCCACGATGGCAACTGAGAGTTTGAGACTCTTCTTCACCTACTAACACATCCTTAATCTTGATTTTTTTGTGTAAGTTTTTGATAATTTTAAAGTTTGAACACCTTTTTGATCATTGACTCCACTAGAAATTTTAAAGTTTGAAATATACTTAAATCAAACACCTTCCCTTTCCATAGCACCCATTTTGCGAAAAATCTCTTTCTTTTCGATGCTTTTTCTTTTTTTAGAACTTTTTAATACTTAGATGATAAGTTATCGATCATAATCATTAAGTTTTTAAAGAGTTGCACGCCAAATTTTATCACTAGTAATTAGCATCTAGGTGCACGTCGAATTTTATCACTAGTAATTAACATATAGCGGTGCCCCTGTAGCGTTCAAATTCTGGGTCCGCCTCTGGTTGCACTGGTTTTAATCACATTTATTGCAGTGTTTCTAATATAATGACAAATGCAGTATGACCTATAGGTCACGAGTTGGAGCCGTGAAAGCAGTCACTAATACTTGCATCAGGTTAGGCTGTCTACATCACACCACTTAGGGTGCGACCCTTCTCCGTGGATGCCTTGTGCACCGGGCTGCCTTTTTCTTTAAGAAAAAAAATCTGCCAAGATGACAATTTAAAGATCTCTTAGCACATGGTTTGTTCTACTAGCAACAATTCTTCGTTCATTAATGGTTTGAAATTACTAGCATTTTGTGACAAGTTTCATGTTTGAGCTGATAATAGGTCCAAGTTGTTATCAACCAAAGTGAAGAGATGAAAATTTTCACCAATTTAAGGCCCCATATATACATGACCAACAGGCATCAGCACATGGCTTTGCCTTTGGTTGTTAGTAGCAGTACTTCAGCTCCAACTCAAAGCCTGTCTACAGCCTCTTGGGTATATATATATTCCCTTCCCATAAGCCTTTTCATCACCAAGAACGAGCATTATTGGTTCAGCTATCAAAAGACTTTAAATTTCTAGATTACTTTCTTTTTTCCTACCTTCCAGAGAAATGATGATGATCAGTGCTAACAAACTCATCAAGATGGCCAAGAAATGGCAGAAGTTCGCGGCCAACCAGAGGAAGAGGATTTCATTTCCAAGAAATGGCAGTGATGCAGACAGTTGTAGTACATCTTCATCTTCTATAGTTGAGAAAGGCCATTTTATAGTATATACAGCTGATCAAGCTCGCTTCGTCATTCCATTGGTTTACCTTGAAAATGAGGTTATTAGGCAACTCTTAAACATGTCTGAAGAAGAGTTTGGGCTACCGAGTGGCGGCCCTATTACATTACCCTGTGATTCAGACTTCATGGACTACATCGTTTCACTAATCAAGAGAGGCGTAGCTGCTGGAGATATTCACAAAGCATTGCTCCTTTCAATTACTTCATGTTGTTGTACAACTTCTAATTTGCACGAACAAAGTGGAAACCAACAACTTCTTGTTTATTGAGTTACGACTTCATGTTTTGTAAATGATTGCACAAAATAGATTGTATAGCAGTTGAAAAATAGGCAAGTGAAAAAACTTGTATTATTACAGATGGAATAGAACTTTATCCTGAAATTAACCAGATCTACAGTATTCATTATCTTGAAGTAGTCCCAAATTATGAGTTTAAGTTCTATGCATTGAAAGCATAAAACTTAAAAGGTAATTGCAGATAACTCTATTTAATAGCATTGATTGGTAGAATAAATCATAAGTAATTTGCTTTAACATGTTAAATTATATAAATTGTGTAAAAGATTCATTATACTGCCGGTATATATAACTTAAATCATAAAATCAAATAGTAGGTAATTTCCTATTGCATTAGAAATTGTGGCTAAATTTTAATTTGATGAAATCCAATTAGTGGACATATATTTTCTTCTTCTTCATTCATTCTTCCTATTTTCGGGACATACCTCCCGAAAAAGTAGGAGAACCTTTACACATTTCATTGTAAATAACACTAACAAAAAAAAAATCAAAACAAAATATATGACTTTCTTAAAACTAAGACCGGAGACATAACACTTGAAAATAACACTAACAAAAAAAAATCAAAACAAAATATATGACTTTCTTAAAACTAAGACTGGAGACATAACACTTGAAAATAACAACAAAAAAAAGAGCTCGTAAATGAACGAAAATTACCAAAAACTGAGCTTAATGGTAGGAAACTTTCTAAATGTGGAACCAACCAGAGCATAACAAATAATAACCAACTTGATTGAACAGTCCTCCTTTTTCGTCCCTGTACATATGGTTAATAAAAACTTATGCATAAATCACAATTACCAAAAGCGATTTATAAGTCGCAATTGACTAATGTTTATAAGATGCAATTAACGAAAGCAATTTATAAGTCGCAATTAATGAATGAGATGTATAAGCCGTAATTAACGCATGCGATTTATTTATAAGTCTCATCTGCATCTGTCATACACTAGTTTTAAAACTATTAGTGTTAACTTTATTTTGTATTCATGTAAATTAATCATAAATGTATGTTAATTTATATGTCTAAATGACATGAAAATTAATTGTAAAGAGTTTAATTGAGGTGAAATTATGAAGTGTTACTCTTTCAGACTTTCTTTGCGGTTAAAATTTCATACTTTATAAATCTTGACTGAAAAGAAGCTGCAAATTTCACTTATTTTTGCTGGACTAAATTTTCTTAATGTATAGTATTTAATACTATGGAACACCAAATTGGGTATTTGGTATGATCAAATGTATGTAGTAAAAAGCTTTAGACATTCCTTTCAAAATTCAAAGTCCATTAACTTGTTTGATGGAAAGAATGAAAAAAGAGGCATTAAAAGTAGATCAAATGTTTAGAGCACAATAGAAGCTAACTTCAGAGATCTAAAGAGAATCCTTTCAACTATTTGCATTTTGAAGTCTGTTACTTTTTCTTTTTGCTTGACGTTATTTCTTCATGTACTTTTATACATTACTTGGCTCTATACAATGAAAATTACATTTTACTACAATCTCCTTTTTCTCATTTCTAATCCTACTTTACAAAATCTCATGTGCACAAGAATTTGCACCATGGTCCTATTCATAATCTCCTCAAGTGGGAGGTGAGATCAATGAACACAACCTCGTTGATAGGTATTGTGAGACCGCCCATTGGATGATCAAAACCAAACTCTTCTTCAGCTTGAGCTAACAAGTCTTGAAATAAAGGCTGACTCAAGTATGATATTGGCACGACGAATCGCTTCTTCTGGCTCTCTCCTACATATACTGCACAATGTCCTTTTGGAACACCTTCGGAGATTGAAAACCTTCTTAAGAATTGATTAGCATGAATAAATGGAGTCACTTTGATACCCATTGTCTCAAAAAATATGATGTTACTCTAAATGATGAAGGAAAAGAAAGAACAAGAATTTTGAGAATTGCACAGAAAATAAAAGTTCTTTGAATGTCTAGATACTTGTGTTCTGCTCAAATGCTTTGTGTATTAGCATATAAATTTGAGACAACAGCACATGGAGTTTCACATGGTTTTCAAAGTATTCAGACCATAAATTTTGTTGAACAACAACATTAGGCCCTACTGCTTCTCATGATTTGGAACAAAAGGCACCCTCAAAATAAAATCCAGAAGAATAGATGAAGTTGATGACTTAGTCTTGGACCACTTGGTTTAAAGATATGGTGTAATTCAATAAATGCATCAACCTCTTTACTTAAAACAAGAAAACTAGCCATTTCCACAATTTCTAAGGTCCCATATTAAACATCAGCACATGATTTTGCCTTAAACACCTAATCAGGTTGACAACTAGAACTACAATTTTCAAATTCATTAACGAGCCTCAACTATAAATAAATTTTGTGGTGTATACAACTGATCAAAAGCGATTTGTGGTTCCTTTGGCTTATCTACGCACGTGGTAATTGTTGGACTTTAAGCATTGGGCTTAAAGACTTTAAGCATTGGGCTTAAAAGTCTAAGAGTGTGAATTGGGAAATGGTGGAAAATAAAATGGAGGGAAATTAAAATTTGAATCAAGTGAGCTTTTGTCATGAACTTTGTAACACATTGGTGAAAGATAACTACACTTGTGTGTATAAATATAGGATCACTTTTTAGAGCTCTTAAAAGGAGTTGAAGAGGATGTATCCGCGCGCCGTCGTCGCTCGGCTTCGGCTTCGGCTTCTTGGCTTTGGCTTTGGATTTGGATTTGTCAAACGATCGATAAGATTATTTTTTGGACAAAGTTTATTTAATTAATTATTTAATAATTAATTAAATGTCAGTCAGTTTATTAACGGAATTAACTGAAATCCAAAAAAAAAATGCTTCATTTGCTGAACGTTGTTTTCATTCCTGAACAGACACTTTTTCCTGAACAGACACTTTTTCCTGAACAGACATCACACCTCTTCCAATAATTGCCTATAAATTCTGAGGCATGGCTTCTTTTTCCTCTCACTAAAAAAATCGAGCATTTCATTCTGAATACTGCATTCTACTTCGCAGTCTCTCTCTCTCAAATTCGTAAGTGTGAGTTTACTCCGTTGTTTGAGTTTGTTGGTATCCTGCAGTTTGTATTGTCACTATTGCAGGAAGGTTATTCCGTTTCATCCTGGGAGGATTTAATCCATTACCTTGGCAACTTGTGAGGGGGTTAAAATTCCTTAAGGATACACAAGAAAATTGTGGACTCGGAATATTTCTTATCGTTTATACATTTTCTGTTTCTTCTAACAGTTCTTCTGATTTTCTAGTTTTAACATAGAGGCGATAACAAGATTAAGGAATTTGGTAGTTTCAAAGTTAGTTGTCACAACTGTGGAAAGCCCGGACATTAGGCCATAGATTGGNAAAGAAGAAGAATCAAGCAAATGTGGTTGAAGTGGAGGACTTGTGTGCCATGTTGTCTGAATGCAACTTGGTAGGAAATCCAAGAGAGTGGTGGATTGATTCTGGAGCCACCCGCCATATTTGTGGAAACAAGAATTTATTCTCTTATTATGCTCCTGCAGGACCCGAACAAACTCTTTTCATGGGAAATTCATCTACGGCCAAATTCGAGGGAATTGGCAAGATTGCATTGAAGATGACATCCGGAAAAATTGTGACTTTAAATCAAG
>ML357700.1:0-23130 GCA_005239505.1 Nicotiana paniculata | reverse complement strand
TTATTCCTGCGGTTGACCCCCAACATCGCGGTATATCTTCTCTAAATCTGCAGATATGTGACATCGACGTTCAATGATACTTCGGCAAATCGTTCGGGCGTCATTCCCTGACAACTCCTGCAAGATCTGGAGGTATATGTGGCTACCTCGAGGATCTTTCCCTTAATGTGTTCCTGAGCCAAGTGAAACTCTTGATTTTGTTGACCACGGGTCTCAGCTAGATCCAGTGCATCGCGCTCGTGCCCCAAGGCCATGTCTCTTTGGCGTCGAATTTCCAGTGACTCCCCCTCCAACCGATTGATCATACCTTAGTAGTGATGTCTTTCTATTTCAAACTCCGCGATCTGGCGTTCCTTGCTTGACTCAACTCCCCCTATTTGATCCCTCAGACCTTGTATTAACGGAGCAAAACCTCTGCGCTCATGATCACGGATCACCTTGAACTGAGCTTCTCTTTCTTCCTGTTGTTGAGCAGTAGTGATCACTTTTTCCTGCCTAATTTGAGCTTTGAGTGCTCGCCTCTCTTGTGCCCACTTAGCCTTTTCCCGCTTGAAATCAACCTGTTCTATGTCCATGGCTGTCTCCAGAATGCCTATATCTTCTTGTAAAATGTCAATACGGGATTGGAACTCTAGTGTTACTTCCCTTCTGGTTTCTCTAACTCTGGCCTCGATCTCCTCCTCCCAATCAGTCGCATGCCGTATGGATCTTTCTGGCCTTTGCTCCGGGATAGCCTGGTTGTGAAACCACTCAAGGTATGCGAGGCTTACCTCCCCACGTTCACGATCAGCTACCATCTCGTCCAAATCAGAAAATCGACTACCAAACCAGACCTTTTGTGCATATGACTCCCTTGGGGACTCCTCTACCTTGAATTCCCACATGAACGGACACATGTCCTCAGTCGGGGGCCTTTTTTTCTCTCTCCCTAGCTGGCGCATGACGCTTAGGGGTGCATAGGGTTGGAAACCTCTGAAACCCATGAGTATGAAGAATGGACGATACGTCGACATATGCATGATCCTAGCAGAAGGGAACCAATAAGAGTTCCAAGTGATTCTATCAGCACTCAACGAACCGAGCAATGTCTGCCAAGCCCTCACCCCCTCTGGAAGATTACAACTTGCGGCCCTCTCTGGGTGACATCCGATGTAATTCAGCCAATTGTCATTGAAATTTATTACTATTGGATGATGATAAAGTTGCTCTATGAACCATATCTACAGTAGAATTTTTCACCCCTCGAAGTAATATTCACCCTCTTGGCAGCGGGTCAAAGCTCGAAAAATATCTCCTAGAATCATTTCAACTGGATACCATCAAGAGGGCAAGAGAGGAGGAGCCGATGAAATTCTTTCGGAGTTCTTCCCCGCTGACGTCTAAGCTCTCAAGGACTCGGATTAGTCAACGGGAATGAAATCTAAGAAAGCTGGTAGCTCGAGCGAGGAGCGGATGGGAAGAATGGTGTGATCCTCGCTACTTTGCAAAAACGAGACCACCACAGCTAATCGAATTCTGATGCGCCCACCACGCTCTGGAAAGACCATGATCCCCACAAATGATATCATGAACGCGTAGACTCTCAACTCTCTCCATGCGTCGTAACTCAATTGGTTGACGAATTCTGTGCCCGAGAAATTTTCAAACCCTTTCTCGTCCCCGAATCTGTCATAGAAATATTCCAGCGGAACCCAACCTTCGTCCAGGCAACCCGTTGGAATTCGACGGAGGCGTAACTTTTTCAAAAAGTTGTTTACACCAATTTTTCTTGGAGCAGCAGGTTTTTTCCCACGAAGGTCCCTCCCTAATCCGGTAAACCCACCTAACTCTTCCAACGTAGGCGTCATTTCACAGTGTTTGAACCTGAAGACATTGTTCAGGGGGTCCGAAAAACCTACTAGAGCCTCAATTAAATCTCTGTTAGGCTTAATCCCCATGATGTTTGTGAGGAACTTGAGATGCTTAAATACTTGATTTCGTTGCCATGTCACAAAACTAGCCCACCAATTACAGAGACTACTGGGGGTCTTATCTCTTATAAAAAACATAGGAGGTGCCTCGTCCCTTACCCTTTTCTTTTTGGATTTTTGAAAAAATGGGGGCCGGAACTTATGAAGTTTGCCTACGTATCTCACATCCAATTAGAATCAGACCCGCGTAGTTCAGTGAAACTGAGTATTTTTCTCTTTTGACTTTTTATGAAATTAATCTTTACATCTCACGTCAGACTACTACAAAATCTTAGTAAAAAAAGATTATTTGTACTAAACTAGGAGACTTTTTTTTTCTTTTTTGATATTCCACTCAACTATTTTCTAAATCCGGTCAACAACGCAATTAAGCCTTCCAGATGATGTAACAAATAGCACAACCGTGGAGATGATGGTCTCAAATAGGATACCTGTCTTATACGGACCCGACCCCTGTGTCGAGTTTCGCTAAGTTAAATGCACGTGATGCAAATAAAGCGAACCTACTAGGGATATCCGGCATGAGGTTTGTTCTTCTAGGTTTAAATCCTAGTGAAGAATGTATCTAGACTGGCTTACTCGAGCGGACAACTCGAGCAGAGGAGGGTCTGTATACCAGTAGCATTGCTTTCCGGCTTAACTGGTGGTGCCCCCCGCCTAAAACATGTATGACTAAAATCCTTCACCGGGTGACAAGCACCTCGGCTATATCAAAGAAAGTGGGCTATGTCAAGCAAATGCCCAATTTTTGATTTCAAGAGGACTCAGAGGGGGTGCGTGAGAGGACAATTTATATGTACAGTTCAACAACATCAAAGCCGTAAAAAGCGAACAAGTAGCACATTAGGCACAAACAAATCACAATATATACAAAATTAATGAAGTCAAATTAAAAGTCAACATGTACAAGCTCGAATTCTGGTTGTCCCCAGTAGAGTCGCCATAGCTGTCACACCTCCTTTTTCCCGCAGGGGATATGAGAGTTCTTCAAATTAAAGTGACATTAATCGAAACAAGGATTATTTTATTGCTCAGAGTCGCCACTTGGAATTGATTTTTGAGTGTTCCAAGTCACCTTTTATTTCAATCCCTAATCAAAGGAAGATTTGACTCTCTTTTTATTGGTCCGCGAAAACAAAGTTCGGGTAAGGAATTCTGTTGACCGGGGAGAAGGTATAACGCATTCCCCGAGTCCCGTAGTTCTAGCACGGTCGCTTTATTGACTTAAACTTGGCTTGAATTAATTTGGACAAACTGTGATTTATATGATTTTCATGTTTTACATATCCGCTTTTATTTCTCGATTATTAGAAAAACTAAAGAAAATTTTGAGTAATAAGATGTCATAACCATACTACGCAAGCGAATGCGTGATCGAGACGAAGTTTGTTAATTATATCATAACAGCGCTACGCAAGCGAATCTGCAGTTATGACAAGGATTAGTAGTACATTATTACTTTTAAAAAAAAAATTGCTACACTTAGAGAAACACTAAAATATTAAGTATCGCGCTATGCAAGCGAATCCACGATTTTAGCAAAAGAATAATTTATAAATTAATTAAAGCTAGTAGAAATAGTATGAGATTATTAAAATATTAAAAGTTAATATCACGCTACGCAAGCGAGTTCGTGAATGGAAAAGTTAAAACGCACCTACTAGTCGCCTAGCGTTTAAATTGATTACTAAGGTGATCGAGTTAATGAGTTATTCTATTACAGAACAAATTTATTTTTTCTATTGGAAAGTAATTATGTGAACAACCATGATATTAAAATTTGGGCCAACCTTTATCAATTTAAAGAATGGGCTGCTTTGGAGGTTTGTATAATGTCATTGGGTCACTCTTTTATTCATTAAAAACGGGTCAACTTTGTTACTAAAAGAAAGTGGGCAGCTGCTGAAATTTACTTGGTCCAATTCTCTTCCTTAATTGATCACTACAAAAAACAGACTATTCATCTAAGGCTCATGTCCCTTTTTCCTAAAATCCAGAACTTATTCGAGCCCAATTGCTATCCCTTACTGGCCATTGATGGTTGATTGAAAAAAAAAGTCATACTTTTATAACTAATAATAAATAATTAAAAGAAGTAGTCTATTAATATAGAATAAACTAGCCTAAACATGCATATAGAAAGATATGAATAAATTATTTTCATGACAAGAATTTAGACAGTAGATTCTTGCAAAGCACTTCACGATATCTTTAGGCTAATTGTACCGTAAACATTAAATGTATCAACTTTCACCAAACCTTGTATACTTGAACCTTACGAGGAAACAATAAACCATATACGAAAATATTCAAGTAAAGTTCACCATGGAAAATTTTACCAAGACTTTTAATAAAGTAAAATTAATTTTTTTTTCTTAATAGGGGATGCTGCAACTACAATAAAAAAACTTGACAAGTATGAACTCAAAACTATATAATTACTTCTTCCTTCCTTCATCCATATTTTACTACCATAGCACAAATTGTTCATATATGACAAACAAGATTGAATCAAGACTGTTGAATAATTTCAAATAAAGATGCGAGACTATTCATTCTTTATTCACACGAAACAATTAAAAAGCTACAATATAAGAAAAAATACCTATATGTTGAAATGCTAAAGCAACAACGAGCAGCCAGCAGAACAACTCAAATCAAAACTCCGGCAGCAAGTAGTCAAAAACTCCAACAACCCAGATAGTGCTTGAGCCAACAAACCAAAAATAGAAGCTAAATACCAAAGAAGACTTGTTTCATTTTTGCACATACAAAGAGAAAACTGAAAGCTATTTTAGTTGTTGTTTTCTTTTTTCCGTTTTTTTTTATGTTGTGTTTTTCTTTTAGAGTGTATTAGTATTCTGCAATTGTGTGACAGATTGTATATTCAAGCCACTCCCCAAGATGTTCAAGTGTGAAAAAATGAATTCTTTAAGTAGGAAAAATAAGTCCTTATGGACAGATTTTAGTTCACCAAAAATCTGTCCAAAAGGACTAACTTTGTGTGCCAAAACAGTCCATTTTTCACCAAATCTTGACACAAAAACAGAGCAGCATGTTTAAACAGTAAAATACCCAATAACCATGTACTTTAAACTCAAGTATTCAGTTTTTATCTATGCATGACTGAAATTCACATAAACACTCAAATCTCAACCAAATATGAACTAGCAAAGTAGAAACTAGACTCAAAATGTAATCGAATTAAGTATCCAAACAAACTATATTGGAATGAATCAGATTTATGCAAACTAGACTCGAGCGACAAACTATTGTGCGAAACAGAAACCAAACGAATATCGCTAAACTAACACGATTAATAACAACTAAACATACGACGAACTATATAAACAATTCGACAATTTAGCACAAAACTAGGATAACACAGTTATTATAGACTAACAAACTATTCAAAAACAGAGAAACTTAAACTAAATTCAAAACCAAATGGGAAAACATAGACTAAGAAAAATGAGGAAATGAATGTTATACCAATCGAGCATTCTTGAAACTATTCATGAATCGCAGGGACGACGCGAGCAGTGACAAATGATGACGAGCGACCTTCGAACAAACTTTTCTAAGCAGCAGACGTTAGGACCACCGATTCGGGGGGTCGACTAGTGATTTCAACATCATGTCGCATAGAAAGGGTCGTTCCCAGGTCGTGTCTACTCAGAACAAACAACGGCTCGAGCACACGGTGGTGGTGAGACGGCAGTGGGGGCTGCTGGCTTAGATTCGGCCGGATTTTGGAGGGGTTTGAAGGTTTTGAGGCTTGGAATGGAGAAGAGGAGAGTGGGAGGAGACTGGTGGTGTAAATTTTTTGGAGTTTGGAGTGGTGAGCGGCGTCTAGGGTTCCGGTTAGGGCTTAGATTTACGGAGATTGAGAGGGGTTATGGGGATTTGGGGTTCGAATTCATGGAGAGGAGGCTGAGATGAGTGGATAGTGAAATTTTGGTGGTTTTTGGAGCACCACCGGCGACGCCGCACAGTGGTGACAGTGGGGGTGGGGGGCGGCCTTGAGAGAGGGTGAGAGAGAGAAGAGAGAAGGGGAGGGTTTTTAGGGTTCGGAGAAATAGAAAAAAAAAATCTAATTTTTAGCTTTTATATTTTAGTTAAGGATGAATTTTGACCATTAGATTAAGATAGATTTGATGGTTGAGATTGGATCTCTGATTTAATGAGCAAATCGACGTAGTTTTAAGTCAAAACTACGTCGTTTTGAGCTCTTTCTTGGCCAATCACTTAATGGACCGGGTATGGACGAATTGGGCTCAAGTTTTGGGCCAATTTGGCTCAATTTTAATTAAGAATACAATATCCAAATTTCTTAACCCCTAATCATCTTATTTAATCCTAGAAAATTATACAAGTAGAAAGAAAATCTTTTTGGGTTATATACTTTAAAGATGCTAACTAATGTACACAAGTAAAACGTAAAAAATACTTTTTTGATATTTTGAATAAAGAAATGCAAAAATAAAAAGTGCACAAACAACTAAAATCATCGAAATACTAGTATTTCTAGGGGAGTTAAAAGCATGCAAAAATTAGGTATTCATAGTATGCTGAAGTTCCCCATTTACAAAAGACAAAACTTCAGCTCTAGAGCTGAAGTTCCCTAGTGTAACTGGGGGAACTTCAGCCCCGTATGCTGAAGTTCCCCATTTACAAAAGACAAAACTTCAGCTCTAGAGCTGAAGTTCCCTAGTGTAACTGGGGGAACTTCAGCCCGTATGCTGATGTTTTTATATTTATAACTGGGGAACTTCAGCCCCGTATGCTGAAGTTCCCCATTTACAAAGACAAAAACTTCAGCTCTAGAGCTGAAGTTTCCCAGTGTTACTGGAGGAACTTCAGCCCCGTATGCTGAAGTTGTTGCCTTTATAACTTGGGAACTTCAGCCCCGTATGCTGAAGTTCCCCATTTACAAAGACAAAAACTTCAGCTAACTTCAGCTNAAGTTCCCCATTTACTAGAGCTGAAGTTCGCAAGCTACTTCAGGCATGTCTACTAGAATGCTAAAGTTTTGCGTGATTGCCTTTGCTATTTCAGCCCCGCATGCTGAAGTTATGCGCAAAAGCGGGTACAGATGCAATTTTTTTTACAAAGCGGGTATAAGTTAAAACGTGGCACAAAAAATGGGTACGGATGCAAAATCCCCCTTTTCAACAGATTTCCAAATATTGATTATTACTTTTAAAAAATTCTATGACAAAATTGTTAACACAACCAAACTCAAACATTGCTAATTTGAGCCCACTTTCCTCAAGTCTGTTAATTCATGTTCAAAGCCAGTCAAGTATGTGGGCTAGTCTATACTTGTCCAGTGTTTGAGAAGGAATGACGATCAAACTATGGGCTTTTATTGGGCTAACATTCAGCAAACATTTCACTCAGTTTTCTTAGGGCTTTTAGCACATTTGTTTGGTCGGTTAAAATTAATTACAATCGCTAGCTAAATATAAAAAAATATGCAATGATTATATATATAATGTGTTTATTATATATTTATATACAAAAAAATATATACTTATATGCTATTATTTTTGGGGCAGTTATGATGTGTATTTTTCCCATCCTTTTTTTTTAATTTTTAATGAAGTTTTAATTTAACTAATGGCCAAATACCTGGACGGTCCTTAAACTTGGCTCCAGTTTCCATTTTGACGCCTTAATTAAGCCCATTACCTATTGAACACTTCAACCCAATTCAAAGTATGCCTATTGAACGCAAAAGCTGACATGCAAAAGAATTGTATTTCACCCCCTGTTAGACGCGTGAATTTAATAGGTTTGAAATCATATTTTTCTTTTCTTTTTTGTTTAAATTAAAATGGACTTTTTTTCTAAAGGACTCCTATAATCACCTTATCTCCACCACTGTCACTCCTCCGTCCGGTCCGAGTCAGAATATTATCACTGCACACACTAGTCAATTCTGAGAACAATTAACCCAACAAACAATACCAAAAAATTAAAGAGAAAAATCAACAACCCCAAAATTGATTCACCAAATTGCGTCTTGCTATGTAAGTATGCATCTCCATTATTGCTCTACCTTAAATAATCGTCCAATCAACCACTTAAATTAAAATTAATCGATGGATATATGATATTTATACAATCGTATATAATCAATGTAAAATTTATATATATTAACTATAAAAAAGAATAAGCAGTGTTTCAACCGGTTATTTGAGTAAAGTTACCATTTATTTTTGGGTCATCGTATATTTTGTGTTTCAGTGGGTTGTAAACTTGTATTTTTAATGATGTTATCGATATCGATATGTCAACCTATCAAAGTTCAAATATGTAGTTGTGAAAAGAAAACTTTACTTTTTTTCACGTGAAGAGTCCTTAGAATGAACTGATTATTTTCTTAACTGGTAGGATCTCTTCATTTTTCTTGTTTGATCGGCATTGGATTGTACTTTCTCCTGCTACTTGAGAAACTTAATTGTATAGTAGTTAATTTTTTTCAAATCTTAATAGTACAAATAAATTGTGGCTTATGGTAAGTTAATAAATTCATACACTGAAAATTAGATTTTCTGCCTCCGTATGTGAGTATATCAACAAACATTTTCAGTGGTGCATTGATAGTAGGTTATATAGACTCTATTTACACTCTTAGTGAATCATACTTTAGTATTGTTTTAAGTGCAAAAAGGACAACAAAAATGCTCTAAATAGTGTTTTTATGCTTTGCAGGAAATAATCCATGTTCGAAAGATACTTTGGAGCATTTTGGAGTAAATAGCGGGAGTATAAGGCCAATTAAGAAGAACCCGAGTGAAAAGAAGCAAGAAAAAGGCGAAAAGGGTTGGAGTGGAGCCCAATGCGACCGCGGTCGACCGCGGCTGGAACGCGGTGGGAAAAACAATGCGAGACAGAACTCATGCAAACCACCGCGGTCGCGCCGCATTCTGCCGCGGCCGCGGTCGATCCGGAAAGAGCCCAGAAACTGCAGGGACTTAATGCAAAAACGAGAGAAATTAGCCTAACCCTATTTAAACCTTATAAACTCGTCCAAGAAAGTTTAGGCTTGTTTTTAGACTGACTTTGGAGGCAAGAACAAGTGTGAGAAGACCAGGCTACAATTAGAGTTTTTCTATTCTCCATCTTTTGTTATTATTTTGGGAATTATGAATTATTTTATGCTGTCTTTGTGTTTTAGTATGAGTAGCTAAAAAATCCGTCTAGGGTTGATGGAACCAATTGTTAGATGAAGTTTTGACTCAATATTGTTATAATAGATCCGGATTTAATCTAAGGTTGTTCAACTATGCTCTGTATGGTGATTAATTAAATGGACCCGTGATTAATCGTGTCTAATTGCTTGGTGTTACTTGAGAAAGAATACCAGGTTAGATTATTGTTGAACAACACCACTTTTGGGTAATTGAAGAGATTCATTACTTGAATTTAAAAGGGGGGTTAGAGATAACGAAACTTTGGTGGGATAAATTAGAGCTGCATAAGTTATCAACTAGAGTAGTTTCAGAGAATGCTCTAGTAAATTATTGTAGTTGATCGAGAGATAATTGCAATAACTCATAGCTCATAATCCTCATAAAGTAACACGGTAAGAGTATAGCAAAAGAGCCAGAATTAGTTTAACAATTGGGGAAATCACTTCCCTAGATCTTTCTACCATTGATTTATCTTTAATATTAAATATTGTTAGTTTTTAATACCAGTCCTTTTAGTTAATAAATCCAAATTATTATTGATAAAAATACTGCACCCGAAAAAGTGTCTGAGCTTACATTAGCATCACTGAGAGTTGTAATATGTAGGTTAGTTCCCTGAGGATTCGACTCCGCACTTTAAACTGGATTATATTTGCAACGACCGCTTTGTCTTTTCTAAGGCACAGTTGGGCATGATCAAATTTTGGCGTCGTTGTCGGAAAACTAACAGTGTTAGTTGTTACAATTTAGAATTATTAGTTTATCTCAATTTTCTACGGTGTTAAATAATTTTTCATTGAAATTCTCACGTTTGAATTCTTGTGTGAAGCAGGTGTATGCCTAGAAACTCTTCGAGGACTGGTGAACTTCTTGAAGGACTCTCATACCCGAGAAAACATTCCAAGAATTAAACCGTGCTAACAAGAAGGACAAACACTTACCGCAACTTGAAATGGAAAACGTGGATAACGTCAACGCAAACAACCGGGTACCTCTTGTACCAAACGATGGAGGGGTGGTACCTCTTTTGCTAGAAGATGCACTCTATGATTGGGCACACCGATAGCTGAATACCTGGCCATCGCTATTGCTGTACCCAAAATACAAGAGGAGACATTTCAGATCACCAACAATATGCTGCATCTACTGCAGAATAAGGGATTGTTCTCCGGGTCACACATTGAAGATCCTTAACAACACCTGAAAAATTTTCTGTCAATTTGTGTGACCCAAAGGCAGCCAAATGTGAACCCGGAAGCCATCAAACTGCTACTTTTCCCTTTCTCAGTGACTGGGGAAGCTCATATTTGGTTGAATTCACTCCTAGTAAACTCCATTGCCACATGGGAGGAATTAGTCAAGCAGTTCCTGAATAAGTTCTACCCTCCCAACAAGACTGCAAGACAAATTGACGAGATATTGCAGTACAAGCAGAAGCCCACTGAGACCTTGCAGGAAACTTGAGAAAGATTCAAACGGATGCTAGTGAATTGTCCTCACCATGGTATTCCAGACCAGATGCTCGGCCAGAGATTCTACATGGGGCTAGTGGAAAATTTGAAAGCAAATGTGGACGCTTCGACTGGGGGTGCTTTTCTGAGCAAGACATTTACTGAGTGCAAAGTCCTTGACAAGATGGCTCAGAATTCAGGATGGATGATGAGAGGTATGACCCTGAAACCAATAGTGCATTCAGTTCCTCTTGACCCAAATAATTCACATGCAGAGAACATAGCCACACTCATGACTCAGATGAGTATACTGACGAAGAAGATTAATGAGATGTGTACAAAGCAATTGCATATCGTTGATACAACAAATGAAGGACTTTGTACCCCTTGAATCAATCAATCTTATGTATGTTCATGGAGTGGAGAAGGTGATAACCAGGGTCCCAGAGAAGATATGAATTATGTTAACAATTTTGGGGGTTAGAGAAAAGGAGGACAATAGTGGGGGCCAACATCTAACCAGTAGTACAGACCTAACATACAACAACCTGGAGGTGTACGGCCACAAGGCCAAGTGGTTCCGTATCAGAGACAACAGGGCTATCAGCAGCAACACCAGCAACAAATGACATACCAACCACCTCATCAGCAACAAGACATCAACATGGTGGAGATCAAGGGTATGTTGCAGAAACTCATTGGCACAAATGGTAAGATGCAGGAAAAGTTGGCATCACACGATTCGGCAATAAAGGGGATTGAAACTCAACTGGGACAACTATCCACGGCCTTAAATAACTTCCCCCAGGGAGCATTGTCGGCCGACACAAACATCAATCCAAAGGAGTAAAACCCGAATCAGCTGATGGCAGCCAGTCTCCAGAATGGGAGAGATTTAGACAGGGAGCAAGAGGTTGCTCAAACCAGAAGAGAGATTATGCCAGCCACTCTAGTTCCCAGTCGAGATAGATGAATCAGCAGAACTCACTGAAGTGGTGGTTGAACAAGCCCAGGTTGAAAAGGGTAAATCCAAAGAAAGTGAAAAAGTTGCAGAATAAGTGGCTCCTCTTGTGCCACAAAATTCTAACAAAAAACAATCAGCAAGCAGTGGACAAAAAGTGATGCCTGCACCATTCCCTCAGAGATTGGCAAAACAAAAGAAAGAGGATCGATACAGGAAATTTATGGAGATGCTTCATCAGATTCAATTGAATATTCCTTTGATGGACGCCTTTAGGGAAATGCCAAGTTATGCAAAGATGATGAAAGACCTAATGTCGCAGAAATTTGATTTTCAGGACTTGTCCACAGTGACTCTGACACAGACATGCAGTGTGGTAGTGACTAGACCCATGGCTCAAAAGATGTCTGATCCAGGTAGTTTCACCATTCCGTGCACCATTGGAAGTTATGCTTTTGCAAAAGCATTGTGTGAATTAGGAGCCAGCATAAACTTGATGCCTTTGGAAATCTACACAAATCTGGGCATTGGCAGAGCTAGGCCGACTTCGATGTTGTTGCAATTGGATGACCGCATAGTTAAAAGACCGACATGGATTCTTGATGATGTGCTGGTGCAAGTGGGGAAGTTTGTATTCCCTGCTGACTTTGTCATTCTGGACTGCCAAGTCGACGAGGAGATTCCCATCATTTTAGGAAGGCTATTTTTAGCCACTGGGAGAGCATTGATTAATTGCGAGAAATTAAAAATGAGGTTGAACGATGAAGAAGTGATATTCAACGTCCAACAATCCATGAGGAGACTCAGTGAATATGCAAATTTCTCCCTAGTGGAGGCGGTGGATGTGATCCTACATGATGAAGATGAGACCTTTAATGCCAAAGATCCATTGAGAGCTTGTTTGAAAAATTTAGAGGAAATGGATGGCGAAGGGTTGGCAGAGTGGGTTATGGCACTCGAAGGCCAAGGATTTTGGAAGAGAGAACCTCGATTTGATCCCCTCTATTCAGAAGAAAGAGCCTCACCACCTGCAAAACCATCAATTGAGACACCACCACAACTGGAGCTGAATCCACTTCCAACCCACCTCAGGTATGCCTTCTTGGGTCCCAACTCTACTTTACTTGTTATCATATCATCTAGTTTGCTAGCTGTGCAGGTTGAACAGTTACTGAAAGTGTTGCAAGAGTGCAAAACTGCCATTGGTTGGACCATGGCAGACATAAAAGGTATCAGCCCACACAAGATTCTTCTGGAAGAAGGGTACAAACCTTCCAGGGAACATCAACGAAGGATGAACCCGAACATGAAAGAGATAGTGAAAAAAGGAGGTGATTAAGTGGCTGGACGCGGGCATCATCTTTCCCATCTCTGACAGCATCTGGGTGAGCCCCGTTCAGTGTGTACCGAAAAAGGGCAGAATGACTGTTGTACAAAATGAGAATAACGAGTTGATCTCAACTCGTACAGTCACCGGATGGCGGATCTGCATGGATTATAGGAAACTAAACGCAGCCACCCGAAAGAACCATTTCCCTTTGCCATTCATTGACCAGATGTTGGACAGATTAGCTGGGCGATCCCACTTTTGTTTCTTGGAATACAATCAAATCTAAATATCCCCGGAAGATAGAGAAAAAACATCATTTACATGTCAGTATGGAATCTTTGCCTTTCGGAGAATGCCCTTTGTGCTTTGCAATGCACCGGCCACATTCCAGCGGTGTATGTTAACCATATTTACCGGCATGGTCGAAGACATTATGGAAGTGTTTATGGATGATTTCTCCGTGGTAGGAGATTCATTCGAACATTGTCTCCATAACCTCAAAAGGGTGCTCAAACGATGTGTAGAAACAAATCTGGTGCTGAACTGGGAGAAGTGTCATTTTATGGTACAAGAAGGAATAGTGCTGGGACATAGAGTGTCCAAAAAGGGGATCGAAGTAGACTATGAAAAAGTTGACGTGATTGAGAAGCTACCACCGCCTACTTCAGTGAAAGCAGTGAGGAGTTACGCCGGATTCTACAAGCGGTTCATCAAGGATTTTCAAAAATTGCTAACCCTTTATGTAAGCTGCTTGAAAAAGACCAGCACTTTGTGTTTTCTGATGTTTGCAGGTTGGCATTCGAGGAGCTTAAAAAGAGACTGGTGACCGCACCCATCATTGTTGCACCCGACGGGGAGCAACTATTTGAACTGATATGCAATGCCAGTGATTATGCGATAGGACCGGTCTTGGGGAAGAGCAAGGAGAAAATTATGCACCACATCTACTATGCAAGCAGGACACTTAGTGGTGACAGTTGAACTACACGGTCACTGAAAAGGAAATGCTCGCTGTAGTGTTTGCCTTCGACAAAATCAGGTCATATTTTATTGGCTCAAAAGTTATTGTTTATACTGACCATGCAGCCATTAGGTACTTGATAGCAAAGAAGGAGTCAAAACCCCGACTGATTCACTGGGTTCTATTGCTACAAGAGTTTGACTTGGAAATTCGTGACCGGAAGGGAACATACAACCAAGTGGCAGACCAACTCCCAAGGTTGGAAGGGGAAGAAAAGAGAACAGAGGTTGGAGATATCATCGAGACCTTTCCGGATGAGCAATTACTAGCAATGACAATGGAGGAGGCACCATGGTATGCTGATATTGCTAACTACTTGGCATGTGGTATAGTATCGCACGATTTCTCCTCGAGTCAAAAAAAAATGTTTTCCGGGATTGTCGTGATTATTATTAGGATGAGCCTTTATTGTTCAAAATATGTGTTGATAACATGATCCGGCGGTGTATCCCTGAGCAAGATCAACCCTCTATTTTGCAGGCCTGTCATGCTTCGCCGTATGGGGGACACTTTGGAGGAGTCCGAACAAAAGAAAAGGTACTTCAGGACTATACTGGCCTACATTGTTCAAGGATGCTCATACCTGGGTAAAATTCTGCGATGAATGTCAAAAGACGGGCAACATATCCCGTCGTCATGAGATGTCAATGACCAAAATCCAAGAGGTGTAAGTATTTTACATGTGGGGAATCAACTTCATGGGGCCATTTGTCAGCTCTTAGGGTAACATGTATTTACAGGTGGCCCATGACTATGTCTCGAAGTGGGTCGAAGCAGTTTCTCTCCCAACCAATGATGCAAAGGGGGTGACCAATTTCCTAAAGAAAAATATCTTCACCCATTTTGGCACCCCACCCCTCGGGCCATAATCAGCGATGGTGGATCTCACTTCTGCAATAGAGCGTTTGCACGCTTGTTGGAGAAGTATGGTGTTCGCCACAAGGTAGCCTCACCGTACCACCCACAAACAAGCGGGCAGGTTGAAGTGTCCAATAGGGAAATCAAAAGTTTCCTCTCAAAAATGGTGAATGCAACAAGAACGGATTGGTCCATGAAGTTGGACGATGCATTGTGGTCATATCGCACAGCCTTCAAAACCCCAATTGGTATGTAACCTTACAAGTTGGTATTTGGTAAGGCATTCCACCTTCCGGTTGAGCTCGAACATAGAGCATTGTGGGCACTGAGGCAGTTGAACTTGGACATGGAAACAACGGGCACCAACAGAGTTAATGGGCTGCATGAGCTCGAGGAATTCTGTTTCCATGCATTCGAGAGCGCTTGATTGTATAAAGAAAGGATGAAATTGATGCATGACAAGCACATATTGGATCGAAACTCCAAACCCGGCGAATTAGTGCTACTATACAACTCAAGATTGAGATTATTCCCAGGTAAGTTGAAGTCATGATGGTCAGGTCCGTTCAAAGTAGTGCAAATGTTCCCAAGTGGAGCTGTAGAGATCGAATCATAAGATGGGACGAACAAATTCACAGTGAATGGACACAGGTTGAAACAGTACCTTAGTATGAGTGAAGAAAAAGGGGACAGTATGGTGACAACTCTGGAGGAGCCCCAATACAAAAATGAGGAGTGAAGGCAAGAGTCTGCGTCGTGCCGTGATGTTAAATCAGGCGCTTCATGCGAGGCAATCCATGATTTTCTATTGTTTTCTCTTTTGTGTTGTTGTAATTGATATAGATGTTACTAACCCATTTACTAGTGTACATGGCACTATGAGTAGTGCATATTGGGAGAATACAGGGTCAAGTCACAACTCCGGTAAGGTAAAAAAAAATTTGGAATACCGTCACTGCGACGCGACCGCGGCGAACCCCATCGCGCCCAGGTAAATTTTAATTTCGGTAATTTTTTTTTTATTTCTATTTTTTTAATTCTTTCTCATTCTTCTTATTACCCAATCCTTCTTCACCCACCCATACTCCAACCCTAACTTAACAAAAACCCTTTCCCCTTCCCTCTGCTTCCCCAACGTTCCCCTCCCCCCTTCTCTCATTCTCCTACCTCAAACTCACCATTATTTTCCCTCATCTCCACCACCCCCAACCACCAGGTTTCTCTCTCTTCCTCTCTTCAAGTAAGTCTACTAAATCCCTTCTCTCTTAATTTCTTTTCTTTGTGTTCTTTTATTTTTTATAATGTATATGTTAATGGTAGATATCCACCATATCTAGGTAAAAAAAATTGTTTTTCTTTTGTAAATTAACTTAGCGTGGCTTGGTGGTAAGATTTGGTGTTGTTGGGTGAAAATCATGTTAGTGGGTTGATGATTAGTTGAAGATTGTGGTTGACATTGGTAAGGGTTTGCACTACTATGGGCTAACATATGCATGTCTAGATCTCTGCACACCATGTGTTTGAAAAATTGCCACATTGAGCTAAAAATTAGTAATGTGACCATCGTGGTGGTGAAGTCTGAGTAACCACCCGGAGGTCACACAAATTGAACCCTCTCTGTCAATAAACCTTGTTGTATCAGGTACCATGTCTCAATCCAGGAAACGCAGAATCCATGCTAGTACAAGCCAGTTTGACTCTACTCGGTTTGTCTCAAAGGCTGCTGAGGAAAGATTTGAAGCAAAGGCAGCCTGGAAGATGGTGCATGAAGTACTTATTGACAGGGCCGCCCTGTAAAGTTAATGCCCAGAGATGTTCCTTGAATTGAGGAGATGCCAGTTGGACGTCTTCTTTGGGGAACCGGAGGAGGCGAATATTTTGATGGTCCAGGAACTCTATGCGAATTGCCCGGAACATGCCAACCGGGTAGTCACAGTCAGAAGAACACGGGTAAATGCTTATCTTGAAGAAATATGCCGAGCATATCGGCTACCGGTCTTCTCAGGAGCGGAGGATTACTACCAAACCTACCAAACACCACCTGTCACTTGGAACCTCATTGTTCGGTCAATCTATTTGGGAGGGGAGCCCATATGGATAAAGCATGGCATCACTCTGAATTCCCAATCTCTCACTTGGGAAGCTAAATGATGGCTCACCATCATCTGTAGCCGACTGCTACCCTCCAGCAACAATACTGATATAAATGCACCTCGTTCTGTGGCGGTTTGGTGTTTTGTCAACCGTCATGACTTCGATGTGGCCAGGTGTTGATACCCAATTTTTCCTCAAATTATATTTAAAATTTTCATATATACCTTCAAAATCACTCTTTATAATAACTGGTATTTTTCCGTAATTTTTCATATTTTTATTAAATTCTTTTCCAATTTATTTAGTATTTTTATATTCAATAATTATTCATAAATTGTATTATAAATAATTTAAAAATATTTTCCAGTTCAATATATAATTTTTTAATCCTATTAGGATTTAATTATTTCACAAATTAGCCAATTTGACATTATTTGACCATAATTACAATAATTTTGCAACTATGGCCTAATTGTACCTTTTATACCATTTAAATAAATAACTATTTATTTTTATATTTTTTATATTCATTAATTACCTTAATTTCATTTATTTAGCATTAATTTCATTTTATATATTTATTAGCTATTTTTTATTAATTATTTATCTATTTTTAATGGGTATTTAACTAATAGCCACTTTTAATTTCAATTCTAGCCTAATTTTACCCGGGACCCTACCCAATTTAATCAGCCCAATTACCCAGCCTAGACCTAAAATCCTACCCGGCCCAACCCCATGACTAATCTAATCCGTTGATCAATTTAAATCAACGACCCAGATTAGTGTTACCATAATTAAACCTAAACTACCCCCCACTGACCCCTCATTTCACTCGGTATCTCATCTCTCTATTCTCTCTCTCTATATATCTCTAGTTCTCTCTAGAGACCTCTGGTCTCTCCACCTCCAATGAGGCCTGTTCGTTATCTCCGGCTAGTTCCTTCGCCGGAAACTATGGTCTCTCATTATCTCCTGGTTACTGCTCCACCCTACACCGGTCTAATGACACCCTAAGGCCCTCTGGAGAACCTGGAGCAGTTGAACTCCTACCCATGGTCCCTCATGCCATCTTCCGGCCTCCTCCGACCGTCTGAGTAAGAGCCATGACTTTTCCGGCTAATGCTGGCGACATCTTTAAGGTTTTTCTTGTTTTTCTCTAGTCTCTCTGAAACCCTAACTCCTGGTATTTTTATGATTTCCTTTAGATCTGTCTTAGATTTGTGTATATCATGAAGATTTTTACATGTTTTCTTCGAAAACCTTCCTATTCTAAGCGATCTTTCATCTGAAAATTAGGGTTTCATCACCCCTCTTCCAAAAACGATTTTGCTTCTGTTTTAATATCATTCTATGATTCTTTCCATGATTCAACGATTTACTCGGATTTCTCTTTTCATTTTGACTTAATATGCTGAAAACCCTAGGGTTTTCCCTAATTCTGAGTCTGTCTTTAACCGATATGTTTGTTTAAATGCATGAACTCTTATTTCTCATAAATTTTTAAGCTTATGTGATTTTACCATGTTTTTGCTTATTAGGGTCCCTGATTATGTTCTCTTTGCTTATATCATGGTCAATGTTACTGCTTTGTCTCTAAAGCTGTGTGATTTTGCTACTATAGTCACTAGGTTTCAACTCTCTGATTCCCATTGTTCGTTTAAATGTGTGCTAGCCTCGAATCTCTGATTCTATGTGATTCTTTACCTTGCTATGCTTTTGCTTGCCTATTATTTGCCTAACTGATTTTGTTCTTGTTCGAATCCCTAACTCTCTGCAACTTTACCTTGTTTTCACCCCTGATTCCTGGAGATTTGAAAAGATCTACTGATTTCTTATGCGATGTTCTTATTGACTTCCAACTTTGTTTTCTTATCTTGTTACATAATTGATTAACTGTTAATTGATTACTATTTACTTAAATGATATCTTCTGAACCTAATCTCAATTGTGTGCTTGAATTGGGGTGAAATTGTTTCTTTATATGTTACAGGCATAAGAACTTTCCTTAATTGTTATTTTACCTACTAGCCGTTTGAGTTTAATCCCTTCAATTAAGGGATACCTAATTGCCTATTGTACTTACACTGTTCTTATATTCCTCTAAGCTATATATTTTCCTTTCCTTATTTAATACTCACCGTGTGAATCACTCCCTTGATTATAGGGATACTTGTACTAATATGGAACTGATTGATACTCAGTCCCACAATCACTGGTTAATTCTAATTTTTTCCTTATTTTTCATCAAGCATTCAAACTATATATATACTCTATTCATTTATTACACACAGACGAACTAATTTGTTCAAAAAATCTCTCACACAATTTAAAAGAATATATGCTCTCTCTTCTGTGCTAACTACTACTATTCTAAGTTAGCCGGCTGCAAGCCAAGGCTAACTATTGTGCATCTCCTACTTTTCTGTTTGTGTTACTGCTTTCTTCACTTCACTTGTATGTTCTAATTTAGATTTCAGTCCTCAAACCAACATGTTTCTACTACTATTGTAATTCAGTATGCTTCCAATTTATTTACTTACTCTTCAGCATGTATCTAGGATCCTGAACTCCCCTCTGCATGTTTAAATTAGGCCTTATCTGTTTATGACCAGCATGTTTCTGTACACTTAGAACCTACTTCTCACATGATTTTGATTGGTACATTAGTTTAACCATGGCCTTAGTTGTTAATCTAACCTAGCACTTTACTGTACCCCCTAATCCTCTAGACCCTTAGGAGTGTCTGATTGTATGTCTATGTGTGCATCTGCCTGCTGCATGTCTGCCCTTATATGCTCTGTATTTGTCCCTCAAATCCTATTACCCCTGTTTGTGATTGTTGGACTATCCTTGGTCCTTTGTGTGATGTTAAGCTTCCATTTCCTTCTTCAAAAACTGATTTCTTACTTACCCTTTATATAAAATGTTCCTTACTTAAACCCTATTTTGAAAAAAAAAATAAAAAGCACTCTCGTATATACTCTTAGAAGTTTAAGTTCAGCCCCCTTCGTGTGAGCACTGCTTTGGGGACCCTTTGATTACCCTCTAAACTCTGACACACAAGGCAGGCACTTTCCACATTGCACATGTTTAACTCTTTGGCTAGGTCGGGGTGTGAGCACTGCCCGGGATCCCTTAAGGTCCTTAGGGAACTCTGATATACCCGGACTATGAAAGGCTATGCAACACCAAAGGCATTGAGGTTAGGAAGAACTTGGCTTAATTGAAGGCTCCCTATAGAAGTAACTTCTTATTTTTCCTTTGGTTGTGTAATTCATTATTCCCTGGCCTGTAATAATTTGTAAACAAATATTTGGGAATGGATAGTGGAAAGGGAAGGGTAGTTATATAGATTATCCATGTTAAAGGGTAGATACCATGCCTCTAGGTTTACATTTTTCTTATGTGTGCATTAGAAATTCATGCTTAGGAATGATCGTATGCGAGCATATCATGCATTAGATATCATGTTTCTTATGCCCACGTTTACTGCTTCAGCATCCTGTTATGGCATTATCCGTTATCACATAGAAATCATGCTCTAGGATTCATCGTTAATCTAAACCTGTTATTCATGCAAACCAGTTCTAATATCGTTGTAATGTTGTGTTACACCTAGGAATCACGCTTAGGATAATAGTCTAATAAACAAGTCATCCTTATACTGGCTACTTAGCATGTTCAAATACTGTGACTTTATGCATTTAGAAATCCTGCCTAGGAATTCTGCATTCTGCATCCTTATGTGTGCATATTAGATATCATGTCTTAGGACCTCATTCAACACCTAGTTTAACTACTGATTGCATGAAAAAGTCCTTTAAAAAAAATAATTTCACCATGTTTCCAAACAACTGGTAATAGTTCTGTATTTTGCAACACCTAAGTACAACATGTTTAGGCAAACTAACTTGTAATAGTTTCTTTAATAATCTGGATAATTACTGAGTGTTGTCATATGCTTAAGCTAGCTTTAGGTGTTAAATCTATTAAAACTGGAAACATACTCCTTTATACTTGCTGCCTAACTATTAATGGTTATAACCAGTAAGAAACTGATAAAATTCGTCCTATTAATCAGTAATAAAGCTGCTTCACTATTGTATTCTCACCTAGATATCATGCCTTAGATTATGAATTTAATAAGGCCTTACTTGTGTTTGAGTCGTGATAATCATGTGTATAATCTATGGAGGAATACTTGGGCCTTGAATCTGCTCTTATTCTTTTTCCCTTATCTGAAGTCTTAATTTTCGTTGTTTGTCACTTAGAATCTTGTCCTTTAAACCTAGGGGTCAACCTAGTACTTCCTTTAGGATAGTAGTCATATCCTCCACCAGGACTGATAGGATGGGACGGGTAATAGCACGCAATAAAGTCAGTGACCAACACACGCTTTAATTACCTTCACGGGGTGTGAAGGTTAGAATATGGATATGATGAGCGGTGCGCTAATACCACGTGTAGCCCCTCTTCGAGGAGTCATTACCGGGTATTGCATTGATATGATTCATATTATTATAAACCTAGGACACATGTATACGCTAGTTCGTAATCACCCCTACTGTTTTCTAAACACCTATATGCTTAAGACTTAAATCCCCTCTTATTTGAGCCTTTACTTGTTATTTGCCATTTGTAGAAATTCACGAAACCATTTGGCCGGAAACCACAGTTGTGGATCCTGAGGGGTGCCTAACACCTTCCCCTTAGGATAATTTCAAGCCCTTACCCAAATATCTGGTTAGCTATGTAGTTGTAATTGAACCCCTTAGGTGCCCTAGCGCACCGTTAAAATCGTTAGGTGACGACTCTTTAAAATATGCAAACCCCTTTCCCAAAAGGAAAGAGTTGTCCCAACCAATGTCATAAATCCGATCTTCCACGAGGAATAGGAAAAAAAGGGTGCGCGACAGCATGGCGACTCTACCAGGGATATCAAGGTTTTTACCATTTCAAATTGTTTTGTGAATTTATGTCTTTATTTTTAAATACTTGCACCCTTTCCTATTCCCTTTACATGCAATTAATTGTTTACTTCGAGTATTTATTTTTTCAAAACATAACTGACATGTCTCTTTGTTTCCTTTTGTAACTTCTTTAAATCATTATCACCGTTTTTACCGCTTTCTTTAACGTGCAAATACGTGACAACTTGTTTTAATACTTATTGCATAAATCATGTTCAACATTCATACTCCACTCGTGCCAAACAAAATACTATAGCAACGCTTGATGAGTGGTTGCACCCTTCCTATATTATCACCCACTAAATTTGGAAAGACTTATTTGCGGTAAAACTAGTCGATCAGCGGTGCAATCGACGGTTCCGTGCCTTTATCCCTTGAGTTGTCCTCTCAAGGGTACCAGTCTAAAAACCCCCATATAAACCTTACTCTGTTGCACTATTTCATGCATCATGGTCAAACCTAGTCAAGCTAAAGTGTTGTCTGCACGATAGCTTTTAAGATAGCCTTACCCAAAAGTCCCTCGGGTTTCCCTAAACCCAATCGGACGCCCTCACGTTCTGTGCATTTATTTGGAGAACTTAATGCTTCCTGCTAATTATTGACATTAAATAGTCGAGTCCGGTGGGGGTAAGGGCCTAACTTATTTGTTTTGTAGAAAAAAAAATGAGGCACGAAGTCCCCAGATTCAGCATGGTCTCCAACATCCACCCAAAACTGCTGAGTTGGTGGGAGGATCTACACTCTAGCAACAGAGCTATCATCAGGAAATACTTGGGTAATCTACCATCTCTTCTGGAAATCCAGCCTAACAAGATGATAGTAGAGGCTGCTACCCTGTTTTGGGATCGTGAAAGATCTGTGTTCCGCTTTGGGAACATCGAAATGGCGTCGTTGATAGAAGAGATAGGAGGGTTGGCTAACCTAGTATAGGAAACTCCGGGGTTGCTGATGCCTGAGAACCGCACAGGCAGAAGGTTCCTCAAAATGATGGGTCTGAAAAAGGACGCAGAATTGGTATGTCTGGAGGATTCGTACATTCCTTTTGACTACTTGTACGAAAGGTATTGCTACAGCAAATCATATCGTACCTACCATGACGAGTTTGCTATCACCTATCTGGGACACGTCCATCGCCGAGTGTTTGTGTTTATGGTCTGCTTTTTGGGTTTGATCGTGTTCCCGTTGAAAAAGGAAAGGATCCATACCAAGCCATGGTAACTAAGACCATAATGGAAGGGGTAAATGGGCAATATTTCAGCATTGTGCCCAT